>JAEQBA010004949.1:0-49806 GCA_019434445.1 Phalangium opilio
ATACCTTGAAATTGACTTAGATTGTGCATAAATCTAGAGGTAGAAACTAGAGACCAGTCAAATGCCTCCTATGGAAGAGTGAGCGGAAATTCAGATCACTGCATCGAAGTTTGGTTTTAATTCGCAAACGGCAGAAAGAAGTCAATGACTATTTTCCAAAAACAATTTTTAACGGAGCTGATCTGTCTAAAAATAAATAGGTGCAAGAGGGGTTGAAAAATGAAAACATTGCTACAGAAAAAGTATGAATTATTGCGTCCAGGAGTGAAAACCTTCGCAGTTGGTTTATGCATTAATCCTTCGTTACCAATGTTGGGAGCATCCCCTGACAGGTTGGTGCTACAAGAAAACGTAGGCTATAGCCTTTTAGAAATCAAGACATTGGCAAAATGTAAGGAACAGTCAATAAGCATCGAAGAAGCTATACAGAAGAAAGAACCAACGAGCAAGTTTTTAAAGGAAGATGAAAACGGAGAAATTTTCTTAGACCCGAACCATAACTTTCATTATCAAATACAAGGTCAGCTTGGGTTAACAGGTCTTAAGTGGTGTAATTTACTAGTAGATTGTGGAGACGAAAAGCCATTTTGCCAACGTATTAAATTTGATGAGAAGTTCTTTAATGATAAAATTGTTCAAAAATTGTTAAAATTTTATATTTATCATGGTATATGATTCCTAGAAAAGCTAATGTGATGTTAAAAAAACATTTTTGTCATTTAAAAATGCAATTTTCATATTAAAAGGTCTTGTGATATTTTTAAAATATAAAAACGGTAAATTTTTATTTCTGAAAATAAATTTTAACTTAAGAATTTCAGATGATAACTACTCTGTTATTTTCTGTTTAACAACGCTTCATTGCAAAAGTTTACTAAATAAGTACAAATTTTCCATATTTTGTTTAACTGGTTGTGCATAGAGTTAGGAAAAATTGTTCTTAGTATGTTATATTCCTTGACTCCTCGAATGACTCGTTCTACATGGATTCGAACACTCGCTATCTCCCTGGTATAAGATTCTTCCTCCTCAGAGAGTTGGGCTTTGTTGTTTAGAAAGGGAGGCATGTTTAATTTTACACCTTTGGCTTTGAGCAAATCTGCTATCAGGAAACCCCGATTGGCCATAACTGAATCTCCAACTTCTAAAAGTTTCACGACTCCCGAATCTTGGGTTAGTTCAACATCTGACATTCGACCTGGCACTAAGTCAGACACAAAGCTTATGAAACCATTCGGAGTTACACCAATGAGACCTTTAGCCCTATTGTGGGTTTTGTACGAAGACCAACAATCGCTTTGTGTTATGAAATCATTGGGTTTTTGGATGAACAGTTCAGTTTCATCCAAAACAATGCGAACGGTAGGAAATTTGGATTTAAACTCGTCTGGCATGAATCTATCAATAGCTTGTCGCGATGGCCATATATGAAACTGAGTTAAGCGTTTCTCTAACAAGTCTATCCAAGTTGTACAAATATTTGACAAAGTACTTTGTGCAATGTGAAAACGATAAGCTAAATCCTCTTCGAGAAGTCCAACTCTTAGCCTACATAGCACTAGGAAAAGTTGATCTTTGAAGTGTATTTGCATCGGGCGTCCGATAGTTTTACCTTGCCCCCTTTCAAATTTCCTTTAATAGCCTTGGCTCCGTTTTACAATTTTAAGTCTTTTAAATCAGGTTCAACTAGGGCATACAAATCTTCAAAGACCTCTGTACTACTGCATCCAGTGTAGAACTGTAACATTGCGGGAGAATCAGATACTTTCTTTAAGGAAAATCTTTGTTTCTCTTTTAACTTCTGTTCTAAAAGATTAATGTTGTTTTTATAAGCTGAACTATTAACTCTGACTTCTTTAATTTCTTTTATCAGCTCTGTATTTGCTTTCTCTAAGTCTTTGCAGTTTTGTAAAATACTTTTAAATTTCACATTTTCCTCAAGCAGCACTTTGTTCAATGATTTTAGTTTTCCATTTTCGTTGCGTAGATTTTCAATAAGAAGTTCATTTTCTTGGAGTCTTTTTATAGTTTGGGCTAGTGACATTTCTAGGTCAAGTGAGTAGTTATGATCTTGAAAATACACAAAAATTAAACTAATCAAGTAGTTAAGATTTTAAAAGGGTAAGCGTCACTTACCACTCTTGCTATTTAAATGGTTTTCTTCGACAGGCTCTGGCTGCTTATCATTCGTAATCAAGTCATTGGAAATAGTTACTTCTACTACTCCAAATTCATTAGATAAGTCAGGCATATCTGCCGATAATTCAGAATTCATGAAATGCTTTGGGAATTTATCAAAATACTGCCTGCGGCCACATTTATTATTAAAATGATGCCCACAAACTCTTTGATGCTTTAAACCAATAGGTTTTCTACTTGAAAATAACGACGGTCCTTTTTCAATAGTTTTAACATGTTCCAAAGTATTTTTTTCTATTATCTCGGTCCACTTTTTCTTAAGTATTTCATCCTTGGGAAACGGACTAAAGCTAACGCTTGGATTTCGAACTGATGTTGACTTACAGCCGGGCACACAGCACCGAACTCCAACCATTTTATACTTGATATAAATTTTAAAAAGATTAATAAAATATAAGATAGTTAAGTCCTAAACCTAACTTTCCCTCTTACAGTCTCAGATAACAGTACAAGCTAACCAAGGCTTAGTATATATTTATGAAATTTCCAACCGAAAAATGAGAATAATATGGTTTTTATATGTGTAAACAGTCTCCCTGGTATAAACTATTACTAAAACATGACTTACCAAGTTAGCATCAAACTTAAGCGAGTATTATAAACAAATCTAAACTAAAAGAGTGTACGCGGTAGTCGATAAACCAAACAACTGGAATTTTGGAATCACGTGACTATTTTTAATTTTCCTACCGTTTGATGACGCTCAAATCTTATATAAAAAAATTTTCCCAGAAGACCTCGCAATTTATAATAAGGCCTATTGAGTCCTTTGCCAAGCGATGAAATTTTCCATGGGGATTAGTATCAAGTTCGGTTATTCCAATGTCTGTCTTGTATCTTGTTGCTAAAACATGTGCTATATTTATCTTTTTGATAAAAGTAACATATTTCTCGTTTCTTAATTACAACAGCCTTCTTTCCTGCAAGACGTCCTTTAGTTATAACAACTATAATATTTGGCTTGAAAAGCATTTGAAGGGATAATTTTTTTATCGGAATTTCTAGAAGTAAGAAGCAAATGGAAATAATTTATTCTTATAATTTAAACTAGAATAGCCAATAGTTTACACTTGTTTCCAGAAATTTTATTTCGGATTAGCTCAGTAGTGCCTACGATATGCTGCTAATAAAACTAAATTTTTAAGAATGTGCAATAAAGATGTATGAAACAGATTATCTCATGTCCTGAAGCTGACAAATTGTTTAATATTCGTTATATGAATAAAATGAGCTACATACTAAAGTCTTAAGTATGACACATGAGGGGTTTTGATCAATGAATTCAGGGCAATTTTTTAAAAGGTTGCAAATGTTCCCATGCCATTTCTTCCAATTTGTATTATTAGGACGAGGTTTGGGTTATTTTTAAGCACCAAATATTTTAATTTAGATTAATTCTCTGTTCTATGGCATATTCACTATTTTTAAATTGTACATTGTAAATCGGAGGTTGCACTAAATCTCAGATTTAAGAGACAAAACAAGTTGCAAGTATTTTGTAAAGAAATTTACTTTTATTTCAGAACATTATTTTTTTAGGAAGTTGACTTTTAGTTAGTAAAATATTCATTTTCACCATATTTAACATTAAGTGATTAATTAATATACATGGTCCAAGGTTTTACTATGAGGAATAATTACTGTCAAAACGGATAAATTTAAAATTATCAAGTTGGGCTTGCTCAACTTGTTTAACCCTTTAAATAAAAAATACAGTGAAAAGGGAAAAAAGAGAGATTAAAACAGGTCAAAGGTCGAGCGAGGAGAATCAGTTAAACATACCTCCTCTTTTGAAAAGATTCGCCTCGCCCGACCCTACCCTAAATAAGCCCAAAAATAAACTTTGGTCTCTAAAGAAAAAATAAACCCATGCGTCACTCAAAAACCCGTTCGGTAAAATTGTAAAGAAAATACTGACGATGGGCATTGTATATAAAAACTCCTTTTTAAAAAATAGACCTTTTTCATTGGTCACAAGAGTTTTCATGTAAAGAAAATTGCCTTCGATAAGGCACTCGCATTTTAGCTTCTCTGGAGAGAAGTACTAAAACTTGTCATGGTAAAAATAGAACTTTAAACTTAAAAAACAAACTTGTCTTCAATAAATAAAAGTAACCTTAGATTTAGCTAAGGAACCGAGGGGTCGGACATGGAGCGTTTTGTGTACGGGATTTCAAGATTTTGGGATTTTCAAAATGATTTTGGAATTTTGACCTGGATTTTAGGATTTTAGGATTTTAAGTGGGAATTTGGATTTTTGACCAGGATTTTCGAATTTTGACCTGGATTTTAGGATTTTGAGTGGAAATTTGGAACTTTGACCAGGATTTTAGAATTTTGACCTGGATTTTAGGATTTTGAGTGGGAATTTGGAACTTTGACCAGGGTTTTAGGATTTTGATTGGGAATTTGGAATTTTGACCCTTATTTTAGGATTTCGAACGGTATTTTGGGAATCTGACCCTTATTTTAGGATTTTGAACGGTATTTTGGGAATCTGACCCTGATTTTAGTTTTCAACTTATTAATATAGTGTTCTGAGCGCTGAATTTAATGCCTGTGTATTATCGTCGGATTTCAATCCAAAGTATATTATTTTCATTCAATTTACTATACTACCACTTAAGCCAAGTGTAAAAACCAAAATTTAAATGTTCATCATATTTTGACACCATATTTAATGCATATCAGGGGAGTGGCGCTAGTTATGTTTACAAATAAGCCGACCGTCACAGCAAATCCGTTTTAGAACCCTTAAAATGAAATTGATTTTTATTCCTTTTAACACTCGGCTATCTACTAGTTTTCATCGTAACATATTGAAACAATTAAGAAGTAGAAACCTATCCGAGAGTTATCTGTAGAATAATAGAACAAGTTTCGAAACCAAAATAAACCTCTCCGAGGTGAGACGAGGGCTAACCACCAAATTAAGAGGTTATTCTTAAATAACTAAATAAATATAGTTGATATGAATTATTTTAATCGTCAGAAATCTACCTCAGTTCTAGTTAAGACGTTTTAAGAAACATTATTCCAAAAGTCATTTTAAACATAGCTATTGTTGATCTTTGAATTCAAGCGTATGCCTCTTTAACAATTTTGGAAATTTAGGGATAAGCAAACCCGCAATTGCGTTAACCTTTGGTGGAAGCCGTGCCATTGGGAGGCTAGAAGTTTCTCGTAACCCTAGCCGATCGGCGCGTACTTCTTAATCCTAACGATGGAAGTAGAAGGCAAAAATTGCTTTCTGTGTACATCTTCGCTCCGATTTGCCAACTGCGGACGCGGTGACAGACTCACACACACCCCCAGATCGTACGTCCAGTGTAATGCCTTTTCGTGACGTCAACGTCACTCGGCAAGGTAAAATGCCGCAATTGCGTGATCAGTTGGTGGAAGCCCTGCCATTGAGAGGCTAGGCGTTTATCGCAACCCTAGCCGATCGGCGCGTACATTTTAACCCTAACGATGATACTGGAGTACATGCTAATATTGCTCACTGTGAACTGCAAATGCTTGGGCTGTTAGCCATCAACAACAGGCGGATGGGGTGGGTTCAAAAAGGCGGAACGGTATCCGTGTAAAATTCTTGCCAGGAGCTTGATTTCTTTTTCTAACATCGTGTTCGCGCACACTCCGTCACCTCTGAGTTTTAGCAAGAAGCTATTTTAGATTTTAATACAAATTTCGTGATTTTGAAGTTTTTTTATATTGAAAGGGATTTTAGAATTTTCACAGGGATTTTAGGATTTTTATTTGGATTTTAGGATTTTAACTTGGATTTTAGGATTTTGACTTGGATTTTCAGATTTCCAAAGGGATTTTAGGATTTTCAGTGGGATTTTAGGATTTTCAAAGTGATTTCAGGGTAAGTGTACGGGATTTTGGCCGAAGTCCGACCCCTCGTAAGGAACAATAGAAAATTAAAACGTAACCTCAGAATTAGCTGAGAATTATTAAACTTAAAACTTTAAGAAAATAACCAAAACAAAAAATCAACAAAACAACACGAGATTTTTCAGTCGGTTTCGTGTTCACTAAAAACCAGCACCGCTCTCCCAAATAGGAACTTAATCCGCTTTATACTATGAGGAATAATTAATGTCAAATTTTGCTTAAGATCTCAAAATCTTTTAATGATGTGATCAACTATGAAAATACGAATTTTGATACCTACTGCACATACTGAAAAAGCCCCTGTAATTTCCGACCACTTTAAAGACACAGATAGAAATTATAAATTGATTGATCGCACCCCTGTTATGGATTCAAAAAAATCAAATCTCCCAGATCTGACACGAGACAAAGATAAAGCAAATGCCCTAATAACTGAAACAGGTGTTGAAGCACTCGATCATGCTGATACTCACATAAAATCAAACTTTATCATTCAGATTAGTGGCTTTGTTGCGATGATAATTCTTTTTTTTGTGTTCAGGAAAAAATCACCTTGGGTTTACTATACAAATATCACGAATAAGCCACTACATCCGTGCTACGAAAGCAATCCTGGGGTAGTCTCGTGGCTTTATAAGCTTATTGTAGTCAGAGATACTCAGCTGTTGAGCATGATTGGGCTCGATCGCTTTATTCTGCCTCAGACAATAAAAATGCTGTACAGAATTTGTTTTATACTCTCTGCTATGTGCTTGCCAATATTTATTTATGCCTTTTGTTTATGCAGAGCGGAACCTAGATGACCCGCAACTATTTCCAAGGCTGACAATTTGGAGAATTAAGGACTGTAAGCTATACTGGGGGATTCTGCTAATCTCGTATGTTTCCACAATCATCATATTCTGCATCATCTTCATTTACTACAAGAGATACATCACTTTGCGTCAGCTTTATCTTGTGTCACCTGCATCCATGGCATCGATAGTAAAACTAAGAGATCTCAAAACTAAGAGATCTCAAAAAATCTGGGATCAAATATAGATCTCCTGAAAGATATAAAGAAACTTTCAGTGGTCAAATCGATGACCAACTGTTAATGGACCAGTCTTGCAGTGGCGTCGCTAGGCCTTAATTGGGGTGTAACTGTTATAGACCCCCAAAATTCAAACTTAGCCCCCTCAAAGTAATCCGTAAACCCTACCAAAAATTACTCGTATACCCCTAAAATCCTGTAGCAATTTATATTAAAAATTAAATTGATAGATTTTGTAGAAATGAGTTTCAATATCAAACAGTACAATTTTCAAGAAAAAACAAATAAATGTTGGGGGTCCATACCCTCTAACCATAGCTATAACACGTTTTTGAAACTTATATCATTAATCCTTTTTTCCTCGTATGTGGCCCATGAAAGTCGCCAAATTGCTTTCGAGCTCTTTATCGAGTGATTCGACTTGATTCATCAAGTTCTCGACTAATAGATTGATGGTTTTTTTGACGCGCAAAACAAAATTCATACTACTGTTTATCGCTTTCATCGCGCATTCTTGGTACAAATGGAACAGATACGAATAATCTCGCCTAAACATTGCATTTTCGTTCAAGAGACGAGAAAGGCGGTAGTCAGTTTCTGTTATTTTCCCAAAAGGTCTTTCGTCGCTTTTACCGAAGCGAACCTTTGAAAACAAGTGCACAAAGGTCATATACTCTAGACTTTGTCCCAATAGCTAGCTGGTTCGGCTTTAACACGCTTCATTTGGAAAGAAGCTAACAAATCCTTCGGGGGTTGAACATTCACCGGATGGATTGTATAGTGATCGTAAAGATCTTCAACTTCATCTTTTGAAAGCTTTCTTAACAATGCTTCTGGTTGCGTTACAATTCTGAAGGCTTCGTCTCGTGAGAGATTAGACCCATCAACTACAGCGCCAACGCAGTTATTAAAAGCGTTTTGATCCGTTTCCGCCTGCTGATTATCTATGGCCGAAGCGTTCTAGCTTGAAACCACTGCATCATGACTGTCGTTCGCTAAGGCGAGGGTATCATTTCTTCTAAGCAATTCATCTGGGGTTGATAAATTCTCACGCTCATCGACAATCCCTTCGGTGCCGCAAATATAATCCTCATTGATCTGAGTGGCATCGATGAGTTTGTACAAGGGATTAATATTTTTCAGTACAGTGATGGCTTTATTTTCAAGGCTTCTAGACGCACTATTCTTTGCCAAATTTTTCTGTCGCAGGTGCGGAGGCCATTAACCAATATGTGCAATTCGTGATTTTTAGGCAATGCCGTCGGTATCATGTCGATATTTTTTTGAACTGGAATTGGGAGGTTTATGATTTTACCTTTCCAAGCTATCACCGCACCAAAGTGAATGTTGGAGATTGATTTGGTTCCTAGCCGGACGACAGTGTGAAATGACTTCACAAGTTGGATTAGAGCCACGGGTACCAACAATTTTTCTCAATTCTGTTATAATTTTCCTGAGAGATTCATAATCTCCATGATCACTCTCGTCGGTCAACGTCGATAAAGCGTTTTGCAACGCTCTAACAGAGTAAATTTTGCTCATAATATTCCTAATCCCCGAGAAATGCGGAGCCAATTCTCTGAAGGCTCTCAAGTAACTGTGGCATTCCTCGGTCTCGGAGCAACATGCGAAATGCCCAGGATACGGGAAGAGTTTAACCTCCAAATCTGAATCATCCGACGGCAACGCTACATTAGTTTTTTAGTAAAATTTATTTTTAAAGGAGCAAACATCAAAATCAGACCCAAAAAGGTTACTTAAAGCGCTCTCGCTCGCATTTGCTGCCATGTTGATGAAAGCTATGACGTCAAAAATGGCACGTTCTCTAACGTTGCAAATGTTGCTGCATTCCCAATACGAACATTTTCCCTTAGTTTCAATTAATCCAGATTCGTTAATGACGATGTTCGCCTTCAGGATTTAAAATCGTTTAAAATATCCTGAAGTTTTTTGTCTCTTGTCAGCACGCGCAAGGCTAGGTTACATAGAGACCTAGCTTTGCGCGTGCTGACAACCGATGTTGTAATAGAGTATATACAGAATAAGCTGTCGTTCGAGATAGGGAGTTGCCTATCCTGTAGAGTGAAAACAAATTTCCTCACGCGCATTCTTTATCCATGATAAAACTATGAGAGTATTGTTACTGCCTGCTCTGGCCCGATATACAAACAAACTTTTAGAATTCTAAAACCTCATCACCACTTAATTAAACGGAAATACATAGCTCTATTTCAATAATTCCCTAGCAATGTCAGGACAATACGTCAAACCCTAATATAAGTCTGTATAGCTGCGAACATTATCTCACGATTCTTAGCTCCGCCCCCAACCGAAACCTCTCTATAGAAGAAAACCTGAAGACAATAGATAGTGGAGGTAACCCGGACTCCGGGTGTAAATGGTATGACTTCTCCATGTGTGTACTACCGATTTCGAAGATATTTCATCAAAACCTTAAACCTGTCATTTTTACGCCCACAACTCTAATCTATCCTAAAAACGGGAGAATGAACAAGCCAGACAACCTAACTTTTTAATTGATTTATATCGATATCATTCCAAATTAAACTTAGCAAAAGATTGCCGTAAAGGAGTCTCAAAAGTTGAGTACCGAAGCCCAACTCTCATTTTAGATAAACAAAAACTGTTTTAATAAAAATTAATAATAATATTGTGTAGCTAATTAGAAGCGACACCTCACGTGATTTATTCCGCGATTAAAGCGCGTGCTACGCCTTTAATGGGTTACACCAGAAGTAAGTAAGGGCTATTTACTTCTGGTTACACGAATCAAGGATAAAGAATGCGCGGGAGGATATTCTTTCTCACGTTATGGGATAGGCGAACTAGGACGGCAGCTTATTTCTATTATTCTATATAGATTCCGTACCGGCATCGGTTGTCAGCACCGGCCGTAATTTCCGCAAGGCCACGTCTCTATGTTGGAGCGGCTTAGCGGTAACGTAGGTTTGAGAGTGCTGACGACAGACGAAAGCAAAGCCTCAAAGTCAGTATTGGTTATTGGCTGTTGTCAGCACGCACAAAGCTACGTTATACAGAAAAATAGTATTAACTTGATGCCGTCGAAGTTTGCCTATCCTATAAGGTGAAAAATAATACCCTCACGCGCATTCATTTCATCATGATATCATTAATATTTCAATTAAAAAGTGTTTTTCGAGTTAGCCCTAGAAAGTCTTTTTTTGAAAATTAACCGAAAGGTTTTGGGTAACTTTCATTAAAAATTTGGATGTTATTTCATAAACAACACAAATCTATTAAAAACTGGCTGTCTGACCCTTTAAGATATCTGTTCAGGATTTTCACGAGATCGAAGGTGTCTTCACTCTTCGGGTACCAAAAACCAACATAACCAAACTTCACATTAAACGACAAAAATCTTTCCCAATCGTCATAAACAAGCGTAAAAGAAATTATGATAACTTACTGAGTTTGAGGGAAAAAAAATTCTCGATGAAAAAAAAATTACAAATATTTTAAAAAATATATTGACAAGTAGCCTTTAAAAAGGCTGTTTCAAGAAAAAGTCGGGAAACTTTTAAAATAAGCCCTCTTGGTTCGTAAAGCACAAGAAAACTGAAGGGCTTCTACAAAATTACAACTGATCTGCGGCCACATAACCCCACCACATCTTTCTTGCCCCCCACCACCTATACTTCTCTTTCACTGGCTAGGCTCACTCTTATAGCCAACCAATCACGGAGCAAGCTCAGAGGTGATAAAGGCGGAAAGTTCACTTTTAAGTTTGGGTTGGTTCCGACATTTTTTAAAAAATATTAAAGCAACGAAATATAATATAGGAGAGGAGTGAAAGATCCCCCGCTCCACAAGCGTAAATACCTATCTTCCCCCAGTAGTCTAGTGGAAGGGGCGATTTCCTTTCCGACCCTCTTTGTAGGCAAATATAGTATAAATACATCGTTGGGTCTCTAACAGTAACAAATAACATTTTTCTTGAACCTTTCGACGAAAATATGTCAGCCCACCAGGGCCACAGTGCAAATGCTCAGGCGATTAAAAGGAAGGCGGAAGATATTGAAGAGCTTCGGGAGGAAGTGAAAAGATTAAAGGAAGAAGTTGAGAAGCTAAAGGCATAGCCGTTAATGCGGAATGCTGCGGTTCAGGTCTACCAGGAGTCATTTGCACTAATTAGGGAGAAAGAAAGGAAGAGAAAGGAGAGAGTAGAGAAGATTATTAAGAGCAGAGTCCATCGACTTGATCTCCGAATGCTTACGCCGCCGACGCCAAAACTAGGTGTCCAGTATTTGGATTAATCAATTTCGATAAAAAAAACGGCCCTTTTAAGGGCCACCCCAAATTTTGATATGGGTTTGACCTTAAAATGTATTGTGCCAAATTCCAATATTTTTTCCTGGGTTCTCGAGCGACTTGGTAATTTATTTTTCAACAATATAAAACTTGCGGGTTTCCCCCATATTGTTCCGTTGTTAAGTTTCCTATCAATGATAATGGGCTTGAAATTCAATATATAGGCTTGCCCCTCCCTGAAAATACCCTTATTTTTCTCGCTTTTATAGCTAGTTTTAATAATTATGTCTTCTATTACTTTTATATTTTACGATAACTAAACACCGAGGGGCTAATCTCTCTTTCTCTTTCTCTCTCTCTCTTTCTCTCTCTTTCTCTTTCTCTCTCTCTCTTTCTCTTTCTCCTCTCTCTCTCTCTCTCTTTCTCTCTCTCTCTCTTTCTCTCTCTCTCTCCTTCTCTCTCTCTCTCTTTCTCTCTCTCTCTAGCTTTTGATTGAGTAAGTCGCATAATTATCAAGCTCCGTGTTTTTGGATATTAAGCCTCGGTTGACATAATCGCGGAATCGCGGTAATTTCTAATAAGTTTTTAGCGGGTAACTATATACTAGTTTCCAATTTTACAGTGTGTTTTCGGGTGTCGAATTTTAATATAACTAGCGGTCAATACATAATTATAATAGTACTGAATTAGTATCTTTTCGCTTGAACTGCATAGCGAATCGTGTGTACGGGCGCCGCCATTTTTTTTATAAAACAAGAGGAGCAGGGCTCATTACCACCTCATCTGTGGTATATGGTTCTACTCTAAATAATGAATTCTTCTCGCCGATTATCAAACACCCCCAAGTATACGGATAGTCAGCCTACTGTTGTTAAGCCACGTATTATAATGAAACCTTGCCCCCATTGTGGGAAAGAAGAAGGTGACCAAGGTGTTCGGGTTCACATATCCAACTCTCACAAGGAGATCTCTAGGGCAATGATCGTTGCGAACTATAATAATAGGAAGAAGAAACCTCCCGACCGTACGGGAATTGTTATTCAACCCCAAGTTACTCCCAATGCGGTGATACCAAACGCGGGTACAACTGGAAGTCTTCATAATTCAAGTTCCTACACTGAGACGGCTCCTGCGGTAACCAGCCACCCGTCAACGGTACATCATGATCCTTCCGAACGGATAGTCTTTCCTGAAGTTGCCGAGTTTGAGAATAGACTAGTTCTACTCTTGGACGGTGACGTAAACACTCCAGTTTTGGATCAAATATGTCGCGATGTTCAAGATTTTCTGGCATCGGCAATTGATAAACTACCAGGCCCTAAACATCCAGCGAGTAAATATTACAACATGAGGAAGAAGAAACAGGGAAGAGAGAAAGACAAAGGATACAGAAACTCATCGAATCCGCAAAAGGACCGGAAAGTTCGCAGTGAAAAGCGCCAGAAAGAGTTCATGTATGAAAAGGCTCAATATGATTATTATAACCGGAGACATAAGGTCTGGCGAACAGTATCAAAGAATGACAAGGACTCATCCTGCAAAGTACCAATTGCGGATGTCCAAAGTCATTTCGAAAACATTTTTTCCAAGCCGAATGAATCCATGCGATCTCAATATGAGCATGGAGTGGAAGTCAAGGAGGAGGATTTCGATGTGCCCTATACGGGAGATGATATCCTCATGGCCATGAAGGGGATCGCCATAGACACTGCCCCGGGACCTGACAGAGTTCTTATGAGGGCGGTTAAAGAAACCAACTGCTTTAAATTAATAGCGCTGATTGCTACTGTAATGGATAAATGGTCGTGCGTCCCAGAATCCTTGAAACACGCTAGAGCCATCCTCATTCCCAAGGGAGGGGATGAAAAGGACCTTAATAACTGGAGATCTATAATAATATTTTCAATCGTTCGCAGAATAATTGAGCGTGCCATTGATGGCCGCATAAGAAAACAATTCCAACCCTGTGCTGCCCAGAGAGGATTTGTGGCAACCCCTGGTGCCCACATAAACTCTTCGTTAATAAACGGTGTCCTCCAAGCTGCCAAACTCAAATCTTCGAATTGTGCGATCGTTTTTTTGGACGTAACCAAAGCTTTCGATAACATAAGTCATACACATATCGAAAAATCCTTGGCTACTCTACCTTTGACTCAGAGGCAAAGGAAACTTTTAATGGAACTTATAATTAATAACGAGGTACAAATCGAGGCGGATGGAAAGAAAACGAAAAGAATCAAAATAAGAAGAGGCGTTCCACAGGGGGCTCCGTTATCTCCTACTCTTTTCAATATCGCCATTGACTTCATTCTTAAGGAAATTACTGAAGACACGGTGGCTAGGGCTCATGGAATTGAAATTCTTCAGGGTGAGAAACCTATTTCGGGCCTAGGCTTCGCGGACGACACGGCAGTGGTAGCAAAGAATAAAGAGGGCGCTATAACTCTTGTGCAGATTGTCATGAATGGTCTTCAAGAAATCGGGCTGGCGATCAACTGTAATTAAAGTAAAGCGATAGTTATACAGAATGGTAAACTGGATCAATCAGCTGAGTATATACAAACCCTCAATGGTGAGGCTATTCCGATCCTCCGCAACGATGAAAGAATGAAATATCTGGGGGTAAATTTTTCGGACGAAATTGTCTTGGACAAGGAACATGTATTAAAACGAGTTGCGGAAGACCTGGATCATCTGGTTGCTAGCCCTCTTCTTCATCCGAGTCAGAAGCATAACATTATAAACCAATTCATATGGCCTACTGTTGTATACCCGCTTCAAAGTGCCCCGCTGAAAAATCTAACTAAGCAATTTCTGAATGACTTGGACAGCTTTATCAGGGGCGCAGTCAAGCAAATACTATTGATTCCCACTGATAGTCCGGACGGCATGATATACTCAGCAAGGAAACTGAGAGGTCTTGGAATGGTATGTGCTTCCTGGGAGGCATATCTCCAACATTACAATATTGGCCTTAAATTAGAGGCTGTTAATGACCCAGTCCTTAATGCATGCCGTGACCTTGAAAAGGAACGGGTTGAGTGTTCAGAAAGGCTCTCCATCCAATTACCAGAGCCAAATGATAAACCTACGGTGCAAAAACTGCGTGACACTCTTCGGAGAAACGCTTTTGACGAATGGAGCAAACTTCCAGGGAAAGGTCTTGGAGTTGTTCAGTTCGCCGAATATCCTAAAGCTAACTCCTGGATGACCACCGGAAAAGGCCTCTCTTCCTCTCAATGGACGACGGCAATTAAAATGAACTCAAATAATTGCGGCACTAGGGGTACCAAGGGTCGATCAGACGGAACAACCTCATGCAGATTTCAAAACTGCATGAAGAAAGAAACCCTTTGCCATGTTGTGCAGGATTGCCCTGGTACCAACGAAATGGTAATTGCTAGACACAATCATGTAGTCAATTTGTTGGAGACCGCCTTGATAAACACGGGATATGAAGTCCACAAGGAAGTACAATGTACTGACTCGTTAACTTCAACCACCAAACGAGCAGACCTTGAGGTAATTGACCGAAAACGCCAAGCCAGAAATAGAGATTTACTCTCCCTTCAAACCAAGAAACCGATTGGGTTCATACTTGACCCCACGGTTCGATTCGAACAATATGAGGACCAGGCACGAAAAGTCAACGCAGAAAAACAAAATTACATGGACTCAACACATGACTATTTCAAAAATAAATATCCCGATATCCTGGAATGGGAAACAATCGGCCTGTATGTTGGCTCACGAGGAACTATATCTACATTTTTTGTAGACTTTATACAACGATTTGGCTTGCCAATGACAACCATAATGGACGTTGCTTCCTCAGTACTAAGAGACTCTATAACGATACTCAACACACATCTTTTCACAACGCACTAAGAGTTTAAATTTTATATTTATGTTTTAATATTTTATATTTATGTTTTAATATTTTATATTTATGTTTTAATATTTTATATTTATGTTTTAATATTTTATGATACACATTTTATCCAATTTTTAGCTAATTTATACTTTAATTACCGTCTTTAAAATGCACAAAAAATATATATTAAACAATGTCAATATCTGACTGACTCGGTAAGCTGTGCTCCGGCAACCTTGTAATAGCAGGGCAGTGTACTTTAAAATAAAGTATTTCATCATCTCTCTCTCTCTCTCTCCCGCTCACCTCTTAGCTTTTTGTTAATCCTTCTACAAGGTGGCCCTTTCGGTACTTTTCCTATCTTTTTGGTTTTTCTATTTACGAAGTAGATGTGAGCTGGCCCACAAAAATATACCTTCCTTTTTATTTTACGATAACTATACACCGAGGGGCTAATCACTATCAGATTCCCTGAATGTAGAAATTTTAGCATTGCGAAGGGCAGGAATTTTAAGGATTATATTTAATCCTTTACAAAACGCTGGGTCACCGGCCCCTCGGTAAAAAGCGAACTCCGCCCATCCCATTGAACAAGGGTCATTGCTAGCCCACGATAAACCTTTTGGCGTCAGTAATATTCGTGAAGTGGGACCTCGTCTTTTTCAAAGGTTAGGTACTCTGGCGCGAAGTGAATATCAACGTCGGATAGATTGTATCTAGATTATCAGATAAATGGTGCTTTTTCCTTTTTTTTTGGATTATCTTGCTTTAAACCATTTCGGAAATTACATTCAGAGAAACCAACACACAGGAGCGTGGCCGCCATTGCGGTATTCTCCCTCTCGCTCGGCCTCTTAGTGAGAGGGAGAATACCCCAATGTGTGTTGGTTTCTCTCTATGTAATTTCCGAAACTGTCTATCAAAATGCAAAATTGTAAATTGAGCGAAATCAAAAAATAACTCTCTAAAGCTGGTTTTCTGTAACCTTTTCTTTAAAAAGATGGTGCTTTATGTATAAAGAAGTCTGTATTTGTCATAATTTTCAAACCACGAAAAGTTAAAAGGTTAATTTATGTTTTTAATAATTTACCCACCAGAAAACAATATAAAACGAAATATAAAAAGCGCTTTTGAAAGCATTTGAAAAATACTCTCTAAGGACAAAAATACACAAACGTTTGTAGAATTATTTCGCGCCAAATTACAAGTAGGCATAAAATTAATTTATTGCACTATAAAATAAAATGTGAACCCACAGTACTTTTGTCTTGCAACCCCTTTTTGAAATAACCTATATATTGTTATTACAAAATGTTTTGCATTTTGTGTATAGTTTTCGATTAAAATAATTCTAACCTTATGTAAAGGGAAGATTTGGTGCTTAAGAAATGGAACCACAAAGCTTCCCTCGAACTCTTTTTCAATGTTTTCATGAACTAAACCGCAATGCTCACGGAGAAGCCCTGGGAAGGTGAGAGAGATGGCTTCGGTTGGAAAATAGCAAAAACACACTCTCTCTCGCATCTCTCAGATTTTCCATACTTCTTATTGGCCAAAAAAAAAGGTTTTCAAGTCGTTCAAAAACTATAAATAGGAATGGGCGCTCTCCAATGTCCATTCTCTTGCGACTTCTCCTCCAAGACTAGTACGTTTTCAAAGCCTTTTTAAATCTTCACAGTTTTATTAAGACTTTAATTTCCTCAACAGTCCTAGTACTGTTTCCAAACAGCTTTTTTAAAAGCTAAAATTCAATTTAAACTTGAATTCGTTTTAAGTTGCGTGTTTTTTAAGACTTTTAAAACTTTAGCGCGCAAACGCCTTTTTTTGGACCACCAGATTAGAAGGTAAGCTCATTTCCGTATTTTTTATTCAATTACATACTTTCAAATATGGTTTTGAATTTTTTAAGTGGTTCCCCTTGACTATATTCCGTATAATTTATTTAACCTTAAATTTTTGATACAATATACGCCATATACGAGGGGCTATCCACTTTCACTATGTTTTGGAAATTCATTAGTGGTTATCCCGTAGAGGCTAGACCAGAGCTGTGCTAATTAGCCGACAACTAATTGAATTAGAATTAGCAATTAGATAAATATTTATGAACTAATTAGTTAGCCAATTAGCAATTAGACATAGAATATAATTAAATTCAATTGCTCTGTGAACTAAATCCCTAATATCCCCAATTGATGTATTTAACTTTCTAGATGGATGAGTTCAATCAGTTGCTGGATTTTTATCGCGGCATGCAAGATGTAAATAAATTTAAACAAGAAGGTAAATAGCTTATATTTATACTTTTTATGATTTTGGGTAAATTAGAAAATATATTCCTTATCTGTACAGTTTTGTCCACGGCAAACGAGAGGTTGGCCGAAGAAAATGGTTTGCTGACCAGTAAAGTGAACACATTGACTGTGGAAAATGAGTCCTTGCATTCCCAAATAAAGAACCTGCAAGAAGCTCTTAGACAAAGGCGTAAATATTTTTAATTAAATGTTCTTATTAGGTTTTTTCTTTTGTATTTTTCATTAAAAAATATCTTGGCAGAATCGGAAACTAACTTTTCGCGCGCAATAACAGGGGAAGGATCGGAACCGGCGTCCGCTAGCCGCTGGGGCTCTGTACCTTTGGATGAGAGGAAAGCGGCGAAAATGCCGCGATTGGACAGTTTTGATGAGTAATTATATTTAACTATGGCGAATTGTAAGCGCAGTAAAATAGTTTTACTATTTTATTTTTGCAGTCCAGAAAAAGGGAAAGTGGATGAGGAAAATTATAATTTTCCAGTGCGGGGAAAGTCAGCGAGGATGAAATTACCTGGCCATTCCTGCGAAGACTGCGATGGGGTAAATGGATTTATTATTAGTAATTGTATTCAGTCGCGGTGTTTAAAAATATTTTTTTAGTACTACTCCCCAGCAAACACAAATGATTCCCAGAACATTCCCAGAATCTAGATCTTGGAGATTTATGATATTCAGATAATATGCCAAAACCCCAATATGATTAATATGGAACATTCCAAGGGTAACCAAATGTCTTCATTTTCCATGTCCTCAAGACATTCCAGATAGATCAATCGCAATATTGAATGGATATTCCACGTATGTTGCATGAGCTTAAATTAAGTCCCAATTAGACACTGGGTATATTCTAGGAATATCCATTCGTATTCGTGGATATTTCAGGTAGGTACTATTAACATCAGTTTGAAGTAAGAATAATTATATAGTTTTTTGGAATATTCTGGGAATATCATTAAAAATCCTCAAGATATTATAAGGGTATTTGAAATTTACGTAACTATGACGTCATACTCTAAGAAGCTTTGCTGGAAAGCTTAATTTGTTCATGCAAAAATTTAATTCACGAGAATTCACAAGTTAAGAATTAATTTTATTCAGCATAAAACAGTTGAATAACGTCTAGCGCAATTTAAAAAGTGATTTCATTAAATTGAGTGAACACATGAATTTTCAACTATCGCGGTGTATTTCTTTTGGAAGCTGTTTCAGCTTTCGATTTCACTCTGTCCGCAGCGTGCGCAAACCAAGACTTGACATTCTTTTCTATTTCAGATAGGGTTGATTCTCTGAAATTTTTCAAACTTCGAATCGTTTCTGTAAAAGAAACAGATAATTAATTCTCTGAATATTAGCCAAAGGAAATTAGGTTAAATTGTCTCACCAATTATTATTTTGATTAGACGTAAATTCATCAAAACGCGTTTTCCTTTTCTTCCCGCCCAGCTGTATTCCTTTGCAAAATCATCGATGAAAACGTGACCAAAAATTCGTTTTACACAGTCGTAAAGAGTAACACCACCGAATTGTTTTAAGTATCATCTCTTCAATACAAAACAATTAAAAATTAATTGGTGTTAACGTATACTGCATGCTAAATCAATAACTTAAAAGATAGTTAAAAAACAATATATAAAAGATCAACCTACTAATTTAGTAACATTCTCAACTGAGCTTAGGGCGTCTTCCGATAAATTCAATTCCCCTTCAGTCGTTAAAGGAAACCCAAACATCTCTTGAATCTCATTAGTTTCTTCCACAGATATGGTAACTGACTGGTTGCTACTGTGCACGCTCTTTAGAATGCTTTCCAAAATCTCCAGCATATGCCTTTGATTTGCTTTACTGATTTCCTGATTTCTGTTAACGTTACGGCACCATGCTATAGAAGTGATTTAAAATCAGAAAATGTGTTACGAACACCAAAGCCAATATTTGGTGAATAAGGGTGTACTTTAAAATACAATACTTACATTCGTTAAAAGTATTAAGCATTCCATTTGAACCATTATCCTTCGAGCCGTTAAGTTCACCTGCCAAAGAAATTTCATAAAAGTTATGATATCTGGTGGGAAATATTATAATATTACTTTTCAAAAAGTATTAGTAAAATATTCTAAGTACAATTTCTCTAGATCTAATTATAGTTGTACATTTTTCTTAGTCAAATATTTCAGTAAAATTCAAGTATAACAATTTTTACCAATACTTTTACCAGACACAAATTTCCCTCCAGTCCACAGCAATCACAAAAAATTACCTCTATATTTTCAGTTACTGTTTTTTGATGGTTGAACCACCTTCAGCGAGTATCTATGTTCATAAGTTTTAGGGGATTGTCCTTGTCGAGACATTCCTGGGGACTGTCTACAGCTAGATATTTCTGGGGACCTACGTTCAGATGTTTTCGTAGACGCTCTACGTCGAGATACTTCTGGGTTCTGTTTCCGTCCAGATACTTCAGGGAATTGTTCTTGTAGAGCTCTTTCTTGATATCGTCTATGTTCAGACTTTTCTGAAGAGCCATGTCCGCGTTCTAGTAAACTGCGATCAGAAATCCTTGGAGAGTGTGGGTATTGACTATCAGAAGTTCTTGATGAGCCTCCAATATTAGAAGTCCTTTGAAAATTTCCACGATCAGAAATCCTTGCAAAATTTCCGCGATCGGAAGTCCTTTGAAAATTTCCACGATCAGAAATCCTTGCAAAATTTCCGCGATCGGAAGTCCTTTGAAAATTTCCACGATCAGAAATCCTTGCAAAATTTCCGCGGTCGGAAGTCCTTGCAGAGCCTACGTGATCGGAAATCCTTGCAAAATTTCCGAGATTTGAAGTCCTTGGAGATTCGGAAGTCCTTGGAGAGCCTCCGCGATCGGAAGTCCTCGGAGAGCCTCCGCGATCGGAAGTCCTCGGAGAGCCTCCGCGATCGGAAGTCCTCGGAGAGCCTCCGCGATTTGAAGTCCTCGAAGAGCCTCCGCGATTTGAAGTCCCTGGAGAGCCTCCGCGATCGGAAGTCCCTGGAGAGCCTCCGCGATCGTAAGTCCTTGGAGAGCCTCCGCGATTTGAAGTCCTTGGAGAGCCTCCGCGATCGTAAGTCCCTGGAGAGCCTCCGCTATTTGAAGTCCTTGGAGAGCCTCCGCGATCGTAAGTCCCTGGAGAGCCTCCGCGATTTGAAGTCCTTGGAGAGCCTCCACGATCGGAAGTCCTTGGAGAGTCTCCACGATCGGAAGTTCTTGGAGAGCCTCTGCGATCAAACTTCCTTGATGAATGTCCACGTTGAAAGATCTTGGAAGTACTCTGCTCACAATATTTTGGAGTGATACGAGAAGTTTGGTGAAGATTACTTTTCTCTGAAACTAAAACAAGAATGTAATATAAATATATTATTAGTGAAGTGCTTTCACATCGATATTCTAAGTAGAAAATACCATCACTTAAGCTGTCAAAAGGAATTATTTTTTCATAACTTGGAAGATCATGTCCTTGTGACTGGTTGCGGGAATATTTATCCCTAGGATCTAGATACAGAAATGTTTATTAAAAATTAAACTACAAAGAGCTTTAGGAGATGACCCTTAATTCTTACCATTTCTTCTGGATTCAGTGGCCTTGTGTCCGGCGTTTACACGTGAAATTTTGTCTAAAGAGATAAATTATTATTTTATTTTTAAAGATTTATTTTTCTTAAATCCTACCCTTCCTATTCGAAGTAGATGTGATCACTGAATTAAGAACAGGAAGTTCGGGGATTTTTTGGTGTGACTCTGGCTGTAGTTCATCATCCTCAGATTCCGACTCAACTTCACTTGGCTTAACACATTTTAATGTTTTCTTTAGTTTTCTTTTGCCGGGTCCAGTTTCATATTCGCTTGCCGATATGTCAGTATCTTTGACATATTTTACCATCTTCTTGTTGGCTTCCGCGTATGTTTCTGAAATAATTGATCGAATATCATAAAAATATTATAAAAACGAAATTCAAAATTTAAAATATTTACCCAAGGTATAAATTATTTTGATTTCGTAAGTTTCCCATTCTTCAATAACTGGTGGCGTTTCTTTTTTCGCTAGGCGTGTGGCAACTTTGTCGCCTGGCCAGTAACATTTGGTTTGGAGATCTTCCGCATAAATCCAAGATTCTGGAACTACCGCTACTCCCGTTACTCCATTAATAAATTCTATAGTTTTGAAGCCACGGCCCATCTAGCTGCCTGTAAATTTTTTTTATTAATTTATTATAAGATTAAATAGTTTAAACTAGTGATGCAATATTAAAAATTCGTAGAGGTATCGGGCGTTTAAATTTCAACAATATCTACGCCCTACCTTTTATTCAGTAGTATTATGTAGAAGTCTCATTACGACAAACGCATTTGAACCATTTATCGGATACTTGATAGCTTTCGCTATAACTTCAGAAATAGACCATTTCATTAGAGCCGATAATTGTGTAACTCGGTAGACACCGACTTTGGATGATTGGCATGGAGTTATAAAATAGTCTTCTACGGTCAAAAATCTTTTTCCAACTATAAACTTCTTCGATAAATCATTTTCGTGACAAGCGATATTTTCAATGGTCACGATTGAGATGCAGCATTGATCACGTTTTGAGGTCGAAAGTTGAAAGTCAAATAGTATAGCCTTTTTGTATTGAGGGTCACTACACCCCTCTATAAGTGGTCCATCTTCATGGGCCATGTGAAATGAAATCTCAGTCTTAACTTTTAACCCACTGTCAATTCGCCTTTCTTCTGTAATGCGATTAACTGCCTGTTTTAACGCGTGGCCAGTATTGGCAATTTTATTTTTTAAAGTATAAAGATAATTCTCAAACTGAAAGGCACTGAAGGCATCTAGATGGCCGTATTTGGTACAATCCCTAGCTAAATGTAGTAAACCGTGTACGTTGTACGAAATTAGATGTTTGCCATAAAATAATGCCATAAATTTGAATAAAATACTTGAGTAATTTATCAGCGAAATCTAACATTTCAACCGTTTGCTGGGGTGTGGCTAGAATACGAATTGCCACGAGTAACGTTCTAAAATGTTCGTAGTGAGCTTTAGGAAGAACATTACGCAAAACTACAAGGCCTGAATAAAGCAAAAACTGACGAAATTCAGTGGCCTTAAATCTGTCGACATCTTTCAACGACCGCGGTTTGCGCACAAATTCCGTACACGTTACTGCAGCTAAAGACTCTAAGCGAGTTGAAACCTCCATAATCTGATCGGGCCTAAATTTATAAAGAGAGTTTTTACCTTCGCTCCCCATCCATAATTTTAATGTTTTTTTCACAACCCCTAAACAAACGAGATGCATATAATCTAATGGAAAATCATCGACTATGTCAATGTTTGATAAATTTTCTGAAATACTCGTTCCGTGGTGGTGACCTGCTTGAGATTTACTTCTAAAATTAGCGTCTGTTCGTAGATCAACTTCAACTGAAGGAAAACAGAGTCTTTTTCTACGTCTAACTCCCGCTTGAGTGCATTTGTCGCAACCATAGTAACCATTATGTCCCTTAACTTTACGAATAAATGCCCTCGCCGGAGTGTCACATACAAACCCTAATATTTTGACCGATTTTAGTGTGTTGTTTATTATTAGACCGTTTTCTACTAGAAGTGAGGCTTCGGTTATAAATGAAGATAAATATTGATCTGAGCATTTAGGTTTGCTCAATCCGTGAAATAGGCCTATAACGAAGGGCTTCGAGTTCGGCACTGAAGAAATTGAACCCAATATTGGCCAAAAGTTACTGGTGGTACTTGTTCCTATAGGTAAACCATCTATGTTAATCAATATTTTCAATATTGAAACCGTTAAAGCATGATCGGGCTGACAGCTGATCATGAAACGAATACCGGCTTCTAGTCCAAAATGAAAGTAATGACCAGGAGGCATCAATTCAACAATCGAAGATCTAGGTGTTTGTAATAATGTTCGAGAGTCTCCGGGAAGTTCTTTAAAACAACTGTGCTTATTCAAAATTTTAAGTAGACTGCTTACAGCATTCTTACTGATTCCAAAACACGTCACCCATCTCGCTAGGTTTGCTCTTAAATTATCGGCATCAGTACCGCGAAGATTTTCAAAGAAATCATTATCATCATCATTTGGGATAAAATCAGTATTATCATCGCTCAATTTGTCTTCTTCGCAAATTTCGAACTCAAGTGCCCCAACGCCATCCTCTCTTTCTGTAGAGCAGTCACTAATTTCATTTGCCATATCTTCGTTACCACTACCGTCTTCGCTATTGAGATCATTACATTCAAAATGTATATCCGTTCTTTCATTTGAAACCAAACCACCAGCATCGCCTCCATTTATTTCCTCGTATTGAAAAACCGTGTCTTGATGACTTTCATTTGTAATGTTACGAATTAGCCTGGATCGATGTCGTGAAGACAATGTCGATATCAGCTTGTACCTTCCTTTCGGCATTCTACCACAATATTAACGATAGCAAACGTTAATGTTTTAAAATCTAGCCTGAGCCGTGCTAATGTGTAATTTGAAAAAGTATTTTCTCAGAATAAATTATAAAGAACTAAACAGCCACTAAGAAATATTGCCTAGGTTTAGCAACCAGATTGGGAACTGGCTCGAGACTCGACGTCGGTAGCACCGGCTGTTTACTCAGCTTAGAGCGAAGAACTGCAGCCTTAATGTTATTATAACAACTAGCCTGTTTGAAAACTTGGACGGGACTCACGGGAGTACTTTCAATTTGACTAAAATATGTTGTTTTTAAAACCATATCAATCTTCCCACAACAAAGATGACGCCCACCCAATATCTCAAGTTAAATAGCAAGTTTTAAGCAAACAACGTACTTATAAAATAATTAAAAGCATATTTACCTTTTAATATTATCAAAAACTTCAAGTGCAAACGTACGCCTGATATGACGCGAACAAATACAGATAGAAACGTTTGATAGCCGGCGAAGAAGATTAACAACTGCGGAAATAAAGATTAACTATACAGATTTTAAAATGGCGTCGAACAAAAACCAGTCAACCAGGCGAAGACTTGAGGTTGAGGAAGTGAGGAACTAAGGGCTAGCGACTCTAGTCCGAAGCACGTGGACGCTCTTTTTGACGACGTGCCACCTAGCCCATGCAATATTGATATTAAAAGCTATTTTTTAAGTTTATAATTTTTTTAAATTAACGAGATTATTATTAATTATTAATTTTCAAATTAAAATGAAAATATAAATGAAATTATTAGCAACATTTTAATATTCGCGACCGAAGTGAGTGTTAGTGGCGTTACTAAATTAATAGATACGAGATTCAAATTAATACACAAAGTATACATTAATAAGCTGGATTTAATTTAAAAAATATAGTCCCATTAATTTAACTTTCCACTGAATTATACAGTCATTTTCAAATCTTAATTAAGTAAATGCGCTATACAAAATCAATTGTTGCAGCCGCGAGATAGTTTTTGGTACTTTAATATTAAGAGTTAAATTTACTTCACTAAAATAATGTTAAAAATTGCCCAACTTTTATCAGGTCGTGGCCAATGCGTTCAAGATATAGTGAATTAATTAATTTTAACCAAGAGATTTGGATACCTTTGGAATGTCTCTGAGACATGGGTATTATTATGTGTTTTTTTTGGATATCTGCGGGATGTCTTTAAGACATGGTGTATTACCATGTTTTTTTGAATACCCCTGGTATGTCCCTGTAAAACCTGTTTTGTATGGGGTGGCCAAGGGAGATTTGGGTCTTTATAAGACATCTGTGGGGTCAAGTGTGTTTGCTGGGCAGCTTCAAAAATTATGAAAATTGGTACAAATTATGATCGGAACCACATGAACATCATATAAAATTTTCCAGCTCTGTGTTCGATAGTTTGGTCGCCATATTGGAAAATGGCCGCCGTGAATGCTGGGTGCAGTGTATTTCACCATGTTGTTGGAAAAATAAGAAAATATATTGATATTATTGTAGGAGCTGTGTGAAACTCTTAGTAAAATATTGAGATCGTTTGGCCGCCATGTTGGAAAATGGCCGCCGGGAATGTCATTTAGATGCAGCATATTATTCAAAAACTAAGAACATTGGTAATAATTATGTTGAAGACCGTCTAAACTTGGATGAGACTGTAATGGATTGGAATATAGCATACGTCTAACACGGGCGGCGGGTACCTCACCTCGGGACAGAAGGGGGGCTGTTTGGGTGTTTTTAGTTCGGTCGTACGACTTGAGAGACACCTACTGTACAATTTTTTTAAAACTCGTCTGCTTTTTTCACAATATCTTTTTTAAAAGTGAAGTGTTAACGGTTTTAACTTGGATGAGACTGTCTCAGTCTCAGGTTTGAAGAGATATTAACTTAATAACGGTATTCGTATTTATTACTTCACTATGGGTGTGTACTGCTGCTATGTTGACTGTAAAAGTGACTCCAGATATCATAAGAATATAAAGTTTTATCCCGTTCCAAAGCCGGGAAAGAATGATTCTAAATTGGAAATCACCAAAAAATGGGTTTCAAGTATTAATAGAACATCTATTACCCCATCAAATTTGAAAAAACATCACCACGTTTGCAATTTGCATTTCGTTGGTAAAGAAGGGCCAACAAAGAACTAGATTTGAATCAAACTCTTTGCGACCCATGGAACTTCCATTTCTACATTTGAAAGGTTTTTGAAGTTGTTGGATGAAATTGATTTGGAATGGACCGTATGCTGGGGAATTGCAGCTAACATATTTGAACCTTATTTTCATTCTCAAATTCGTTTCGCTCATTACTCTCACCATTCTAACAGCCTTCGGTCAGACAATTGCCAGTATTTAACTGCGAAGCAAAATAACTATTGCCAAAAATGCAGCTTACTGCGAAGACTTTTGTTGAAGCGAATTAAGCGCAAGAAAGCAAGTGGTGTTGTCCCAAAACAAACCAATGAAAGAATCCTGAACTCTCATCAAGTTCGAGTTAGACACGAGGCTCTAAAAGTAAAGAATAAGGCACTTCATAGAAAAAACAAGTCATTGTTAATGAAAATTCACCGCTTAATTGAGAAGGATGGAGTAGAATTGACTCCAGAAGAGAATAAAGAAATGCAAGAGTCTATTAAAATGAATCCGTTCGAAAAGCCTGGAAAATTCCAAAGATTCTTCTTGCAACAGCAGCTTCGCTTGGCCAACTCTAAATGCAATAGGCCAAAAAAGTGGCACCCTGCTATAATTCATTGGTGCATGCATATTAAGAGCAAATCTGCTAGCACTTATGAAACTTTAAGGCAGGCATTCGCACTTCCCACTCGCAGGACCTTATATAATTATTCAAAAAAACTTAGAGCTGATAGCAGATTTAAAAAGGAGATTATATATGAAATGAGAGACGCAATTAAATATGACACTCTAAGTGAGCATCAAAAATATTTTTCCCTTATGATAGATGAAATTAGCAGTAGTAGGGACTATACAAATAGCCACGGATCCAAGATGGCCGCCACCCCAAGATGGCCGCCCTCTCCCCATCCACCAAACTTCCAAACAAAGATTAAGCTAAACTCCTACCTGACATACCCTGCCTTCCAGCATGCTTTGTCTCCTTTATGATCCTTTTAATGGATCAACCCAGACCTGTGTTATTTCGCAAGATCCCCGTTTGAATTTCCCGCCATAAACCTTTTAAATATGTCTGAGAAACAAAGCCAGATATATAAATAAAGATTTTTTAATAACAATACCAAATACTATAGACAATAAAATAATACAGATTAACAAGAATATAAATATAAACAAAGATATTGCCATTGTTTGCAATTAAGAAGGTCAATACTTCTTTTCTTTGAGTTGTGGCTTGTTCCCACATAAAAACCGTGTTACATACTAAATTCTAAATTAAAAAACAAAAATATTTACCGCTACTTTTACCGCTAATGAAAACCAGTCTTTAAATCGAAATTTTGAAGGTAGTTGTTTTTATCTCTAGCGTAAAAAGCATCTTGTTCAAAGTGACATTTTGATTTTCAAAACTTTATATTTTAGTCGAAATCTTAACTGAAAGCCGTTTTTTAAATCGTAATTAGCGCCGCGTTTTATTAACAATTTCACGACATCAACGTGGCATTCACTCTAGCGGGGCGTCGGCCACTAGCTTTTTTCAGGCACTCTGGTGGTACATGCCTCCATTGATTCATGAAGATCTTGGGCATTTCGGCTCCGAATCCTATCCACGTTGATCCGAATCCTATCCACGTTGATCGAGCGAACAGCTGTTAAGTTTGAGAAGGACATCGAAGTCAAGGCCTCACTGAAGAGAACGTGCTCCAGTTGGTGCAGGGTACGCAGAACCTTATGTGGTGGCAGGGCTTGTGGACTTGTACGGGCCGATAAAATTCTTCGTTGACCCTTTACCTCCCGAAGGAAGTTACATCCGAGCCACTGCGAGGCTTGGTCTTCTTGTTCTGGTCTCGTTGTTTGCGCCAGAACTTCTCCTTCATTGCAGCGTCAGTCCGACCTTGGGGCTCTGATTAGCTTTAACTTCGCCTCGCAAAGAGATGGGTTTGAACTGCATTTACACTATAAATTGCGAGACAAAGTTAAAGTTTTCTTGATCCCCAAGACCAAATTTAAAGTTTTCTTGATCCCTGTGACTAGCAGATGAGCGACCCATAGCTCTAATGAGAGTACGAGCTGCGGAGCTGGAGCGTTAGAAAAAGACATTTTAAAAGGTGAAACTGAATGGTTTTAAGAGCATAGCTGAGCAACTGATAACTTTCTTTATGAAACACGGGGCTTATATACTAAATGACCGAGAGCAGATTTAATATTAAACAAGTTCTCTAGATAAAAAAAATTTATTTTTTTAAGGACCACACCCTATGGACCACACCCTGAAACGTACTATTAAAGCCGCGTGTCTTATATAATAACCGCTTAAAAACAGGTTGAAACCGGCTCGAACTAGTCAGGGCATTGTCTTTTTTATTGGAATCGGGTAAGGTCAATTACCTAGCTACGTAGATTTTTCAAGGGTAACGACTTTAAAAGTTTAAGAATTTTTAAAGTTTTTTGATGAAGATAAACGGCGTGTATTTTAAGATCGTCCATAGCTCAGTGGTTAAAGGCAGGGTCTACTAATGTAATACCCAAAAAGGTGGCGAGTTCAAATCCCGGCCAGTCTACCGAGCTATGGACGATCTTTTTATGTATAAAATAAGGTTTGTTTAAGAAGTTGGGGTTAGTTGATAAACAGGCGTTAGTCATGAATGACGACTTTTTTTAACTTTAGCGTCTAATACGTGTCTAGATATATACCCAAACAATACCCAATCAAGTTTTAAAAATTATTTGCATCAACCTCTTAACTTGACTAGCGATTATGAAGTTGGGCTGGCAGAAATCATATTTCCAAATCATTGGGTGAATATAAGCGAAGAGTTTAACAAGTTTGAAATTCAGGTTGTAAGTGACCCAAACCGTGACAACTATGCAGCTGTTCGAGAGCCTGTTGAATATCAAAAAATAGAGATACCTGTCAATCGTTATACCAAGACCAAAGAGTACGAACTGCCCCAAAATTTTGTCGAGCTGTTAAATGATGATGTAAACAGTCATCCGTATTTAAAAGGCAAATTATCTTTTAAATTAGTGAATAAATATAAAGACGGGGCCCTGGGAAAACAGTTAGATACAAACTTTCCCGTTTACCTGCAAGTTTTAGGAGAGGAAAACATACGGTTCAAAATACCAGCTGATTCCCCCTTGACCACGCTATTTGAATTTAAAGAGAATAATTACGAAGATGTTCCATATATATCCAAATATCCTGTATCAAAGCATGCTAAAAATATAAGTTTAAATTACACTAATAATTACGTGGAAATCGAAATTGATAATGTTGGAGATAGTTTTAAAAAAAAATTTGATTACAAGTACATTCCTAAGGCAGGTATTAAACGTAAAACAAGCCACGAGGTTCCGCCAATGAGAAAAAAACCTCAACCAGAATATAAACCTGTACCGCCATCTATACCTATTTTACCGCGAACTACGCCTTTTCTTCCGATACCTATTGCTACGACTGAACCCGTAGTACTTGTACAACCACAGTCAGCTAAAATAACCCCTCCACCCAAAATAACTTTTCCAAAACAAAACCCCCCTAAACCTGACTTACCGAAACCCTACTATCCAAAGCCCAAACCACCTAAGCCCGAGTTACCAAAGCCAAAGCCAAAGCCAAAACCGCAGCCACCCAAGCCTGAACTACCGAAGCTTCCAGCTCCGGATCCCCCTAAAATACCAGCTCCGGATCCCCCTAAAATACCAGCTCCGGATCCCCCTAAAATACCAGCTCCGGATCCCCCTAAAATACCAGCTCCGGATCCCCCTAAAATACCAGCTCCGGATCCCCCTAAAATACCAGCTCCGGATCCCCCCAAAATACCAGCTCCGGATCCCCCTAAAATACCAGCTCCGGATCCCCCCAAAATACCAGCTCCGGATCCCCCTAAAATACCAGCTCCGGATCCCCCCAAAATTCCAGCTCCGGATCCCCCCAAAATTCCAGCTCCGGACCCATATAAGCCTGATCTATCAAAACAAGAGGCCCCGAAACCCTCTACCTTCGAACCACTGACGCCGACCCCCTCGCCAACGGAGGTTGAGGAAATATATATATTTCCAGACCCCCCAAAACCTGACTTACCAAAGCCCGACTCACCGAAACCCGACTTACCGAACCCCGACTTACCGAACCCCGACCTATCAAAACCCGACCTATCCAAGCCTGATCTCTCAAAATCTCCAGACTCTACAACATCCTCTACTTTTGAGCTACCCGTATTACCAACCCCCTCCCCACCATCGGTTGATGAAAAACCCTTGTTTCCGCAGCCGGTTGATCCGCCAAAGAAAAAACCCGAGCCAATTATCTCTGAAAAGCCTAAACAAATTAACCCCGAAGATTATGATAACTATAAGATATTGTTCTTACCGCAAACTTTTAGAGCCAGTAAAACGCCAGAGAAAAACGCCGAAGGGCTTTATCGAGCCGTAACGCGTACTTTAGAAAAATTAGTATTTAAAAAAATTGAAGTAACATATCACATTATAGATAATCGGGGTGATGCTATCATGTATAATTTTAAAACACCGGAATGGGTGGAAATTAAATTTTCTCCCCAATTAGCTAAATTGTTTGATCTTGACCCCAATAAATACTACACAGGACGCAATCAATCTGGTCCTTTGAGGATGACGGTACAAGAATATACCATAAACGAAAACAATGCATATCTAGAATATCGAGTCAATAGAACCATAAAGCGTTATACCCCTTGGGAAGAACCCTGGCTTTATTTCTTTTTTAAAATGTCAGGCGAGTTTAGATCGACAGATGATTATAAGATTTACGAAGATATTGCCGAAAACCTCCAAATAACGGCGCGCAATTTTGACCCTTTAAGATTGCAACAGGCCGAATTTAGCGTTATTAAACAAGGAGCGGAGCATTATTTTAGAGTCCATTGTCCGGCAAAAATTGAAATGCTCTTTCCAAAGGAATTGCGTGATATATTAAATTTAGAAGCTGAATACGTTGGTGGGACGTTTTTATCCACTAAACCTTTAGAGCGTAATTTTACGCATTTCAAAACAACTAATGACACATTTGTCAATTATCGCGTTCATGACTCGCTAATGTATCTATTTACTAGGACTAATTTTACAAAAATTAAAATACCCGCGGGCGAATATACCTGCGATTTGACGGCGACCGGGGCCGTAATTCCCTTCTCTTTACATTTAAAAATTATAAATCAGTTATTGGGTGTTCAAAAATATATGCCTCGCCAGTATTTTAAAATGTACATTCTCAAAACGGAAACGGAAAATAGATACTATGTTCGTCTCGAAATAGAGCCAGGTGTTCGCGTGTCGGTAGCTGGTCCAATGGCCAAGTTATTTAACATTCCCGAAGAGGGAGAATTTTTTAAACACAGTCACTCGGGAGTAGCTTTGGTAAATCCCCGATTAAGATCAATGACATTGACAGATAATAATAATTTTTGGACTAGCGAATACGATGTGGATAGATTTCCAGAAGATCCCGACTATGCTGACCAACCGTATTTACCCGGGTCTCAAGCCAGACGAGTTGATAATTTCGCGTGCGAGATACCTCCCGGGGTATATTATCATATTAGCGATGTTTTAAGTGCTATGAGCGAAGCCATGTCCCCGACGCATAGGAAAAGTCTAAAATTTACGCAGAATGTAGACGGAACCGTGACGGTTTCAAAACTGAACGATACGGTTTCCATTTTGTTTCCCAAAACAACACCCGGACGAGGACTGGGACGATTGCTAGGTTTTAGTAGTAATCAGTTGGATCGGTATATCAATAACGAGACTTCGGAGTATCCCGCGGATATCATGAGAGGCGTCGATGCCATGTTTGTTTATACCAATATTATCCGTCAACAAGTAGTGGGTGGTGGTCAAGCTCCTCTGCTACGTTTCATAAAAATGCCGGCTTTTTCGCTGCTAGACGAGGAGAACCAGGAAATATTTAATAATATCGACTTTTATCCAATTTCAACCAGCGATATACAAGAAATTGAAATTGAATTGAAATCCGATTACGGGGAAAATATTCCGTTTAATTTGGGCAAAGTATATATTAAACTGTTTTTTAGGCGTCGACGTCAATAGCCCAGGAGCAATGGTACCTAATAGATACACTCTGTATTTCCAAAGAGGATCGTCCCTTCCGGCTTTACACGCAAACGTTTTCCAATCCGGAGGTCGTTTTAGTGTTGGCGGTATCTTTAATTCTTTATTGCGCAAAATTACACCCTTTATTAGGCCGGCCATTAGTACTTTAGCGTCCGAAGCTGTTGGGTTAACGAGTAGAGTAATTAGCGATGCACAAAACCCCGGAATATCACCTCGAGAATCGATTAAAAGAAATGTCAAACAATCTATAAATTCCCTACTACATAAAGGCGTGGACCGGTTCGTCAACACTCAAAGCGGGACGGGCCGAAAACGAAAGAGGACTGCTAAAACAAGCCGGAGCAAACGTGTTAAGCGACGCACTAAACGCGATTTTCTAGACTAAACATGTCGACTTACGAAAGTGTTCTATCCGATTTTGAAGTATTTGAAAAGCCAGTGGTGAATAATAATATTGTGGGGACTAAAACGACTGCTCATTATCCCATTGCCCCACTAACTAATGCTAAATATGTAGAATTTATCATTCCGCCCTCTAACAATTATCATGATTTGACTAAAACTCTTTTGAGATTAAAATTTCGCGTTTTACACGAGGACGGCACGGCCGTTCCAGATGCGGAAAAGAAAGTCTCGGTGACAAATTTAATAATTGCCTCGCTATTTTGTCAAGTAGAATTATTTCTCAATGGCGTCGCTGTCCAGCAACCTAATAATATGTACCCATATATGGCCTATTTTAAAATACTTTTAAATTATGGACAAACGGCGGCCAATTCCTGGTTAACTTCTATGTTATATTATTTGGATACCATTATCGATCCGGCGACGGCTTTAGAAGACGCCAATATTAACAAAGAAGATAATGGTATTGGTCGTCGCGCTAAACGCGTGGCACAATCAAAGACGTGCGATGTAATTGGCGAATTATTTTTGGATATGTTCAAAACGCCCAAATTCTTGCTAGATAATATCGAGGTGCGAATTAGACTTCATCGAAGCTCCACGGATTTCGCTATTATTCACAATGAAACGGGCAAAAAGTATAAGATTGATTTAACGGAATGCACCTTGTTTACGCGCGAAATTGAGGTTAATCCCGAACTGCAACTAGCGCACGCCCAGATGTTAAACTCGGGAATAAACGCTCGCTACGAAATAAACTCTATTGTTATGAAAAATTTCTTAATAACCACCGGAACGCAAGATTTTATTAGGGACAGCTTGTTTACGGGGCAATTACCCTCGCGAACTGTCGTGGCTTTCGTTACTAATAAAAAATTTGTAGGGGAAGCAACTTCCAACCCCCTGGATCTCCAACACTTCAAACTCGATTTCATGCAATTCTCTTTAAATTCGCAAAATTATCCCGATATCCCCTTTACGCCTAATTTTGACGACGATCAATACGTTAGATGTTACAATTCTTTATTCGAGGGTCTCGAGATATTAGGTCTTGACCGAGGAAATATTATTTCTTACGATTTATATAAAAAAGGCTTTTTTGTCGTTGTGTTTGATTTGAGTAGAGAACATCTCGCTTCGTTAGGTCTAAATTCCATGCCCCAGACTGGTAACTTGCGATTATCGTTAAGATTTAGCTCTCCGCTAACCGAAAACGTCACGTGCATTGTCATGGCCGAATTTCCAAACAACCAATTAATAATATCTAAAAACAGAGAAATTATTTATAATCACCCCAACGTATAAAAGACTAAAACTTTATAAATACAATATCAGTCGCGAGCCAAGATGCACCAAGTACACACCGTCACGCCAAAGCTCGACATTTGCGTCATTGAATCGATTGAACCTAAAATATTAATTCAAAGATCGGATACGCGTACAAAAACTATATTAAAACCTAACGCCTGGTACGCTTTGTTTCGGTTTCAAAATGAACTCACGTCCTTTTTTGACGGAAAAATACCTCGCTATCATATTTGGTTGCCCGTCAAAGAGCGCCTCAAGCTGGAATGCTTCGTCAACTCGAAAGATGAACGTATAATCGATCTTCGATACTATGAACGAGGCAGCGGCAGTCGTTATTTCCTGAACTTTAGCACCAGCGAAGGATTCAGCCTGAACAAAACAGGATGGCAGACATTGATTGATTTAAAGCCGCTGATTGACGAGGCTCTCAAAGCCAGAGGGATAGCTGTCTGTCGCATGCGCGAATTAATTTTAAACGAGCTCACTTCCACTTTGTTTGACGTCACTTCCACTTGCGCCAACGTCGAGTGTCGAAAACAAATATGCCACTCTCAAAGCTGCTCGGAATTTGACACAAATTTCAGCGATCGAGTCGAACGTAATTTGCACGAAGCGCTGCCTCAATTGGATCGTGAGAAAATTTTGCATCAATTTGAGACTGAACACGGATGGATCGAGGATCAAGAGGATATTTACGCTTATTTTGTCAACAGTTTTGCCGATTTAAAGAATGCCTTGATTTATGGCTATTAAAATAAATGTACTGATATAGCGTATTTGTTTAACTGATATTGTTTTTACAAAATACCTTTGTGTGTATTAAATAAAGTTGTTTATTGGGAAACCATTTAGTCGTTATTTATACTTGTTAAGACATGGACGCTAAAATTAGAAAAATTTATTACGACGTGGCTAATCCGGCCGCCTATGGGTCGCTAACGAGATTACAAAAGGCCTTACCGCACGTGCCAAAAGCAAAATTAGTCGCCTTTCTCGAGAAACAACCCGCATACACGAAACACCGATTTCGACGTTTCCGATTCAAAACCAACCAGGTGTACGCCTCGACTATCGATGACGTTTTTCAAGCTGATTTGTTGGATCTACCGAAATTAAAACGTTTTAATAAAAATATTCGCTATGTTTTGTGCGTCATTGACGTCTTAAGCCGCTACGGCTGGACAATACCTCTTAGAAACAAAACATCTGGCGAGGTTATCGAAGCTTTTAAAACCATATTTCGAGAGAGGATTCCGTTGAAAATATACGCTGACTACGGTGGCGAGTTTAGTTCACGCAACTTTGATTCCTTCTTGAAACGGCACAATGTGCAAATACATTTTGCCCGGAGTCAGCATAAAGCCAGTCTAGCGGAACGCTTTATTAGAACAATTAAGGAACAAATTGCCCGGGTTATTACGGCCACGGGGAATAAAAATTACGTTAAATATTTACCTTTAATTACTCAAGCCTATAATGAACGGGTTCATTCAACTACTGGAATTGCACCGGCTAATGTTAATATAGATAACGAATCAATCATTTGGAATAAACTGTACGGGAAATCAAACGGCATTAATCGATACGCACCGAGGCTTAAAGTTGGCGATCACGTGCGTCTCTCTAATGTAGTATAGAGCCGCACTTCCTACCTCCGTAGGTGTAGAATGTAGGTGTAGAGTGTAGGTGTAGAATTTCAAGGTCACCCTCTGCCACGCCCACCTGGGAAACTCGCGCGCGCCCCCTGGAAAACTCGCGCGCGCCCCCTGGCGCGCCCCCTCGCGGGAAAACTCGCGCGCGCCCCCTGGCGGCTGCGCCCCCTCGCGGGAAAACTCGCGCGCCCCCTCGCGGGAAAACATTGCGCGGGAATCTGGCAGTCCTGTCTACAACTGTCTCTGTGACGTCATTGGCGGGAAAACACCTGTCAGTCTCTTCTACAACTGTATTTGTGACGTCATTGATAAGAGACGAGAATTTATTAAACGTACATGGCCAAGGGTTAATGATAGGTTGAAAGTTGCGCAATCCATTGTAATTTTTAGTTTGACTCAAAATTTTAACCTTTTTTCAAGGAGTTTATTTTGATTATGGTATTGTTTTTAATGGTAATTAAAAGGTCCACGTAAAAGCGTAATTAATATATAAGAAATTCATCTTAGACGTAATAGTAGAAAGCAACTGTATCTGTAACGTCATTGGCGGGAAAATCTACAACTGTATCTGTGACGTCATTGATATAAGAGATGAGGATGAATGGATAAAGGTTGAACTTATAGCTTTAAGCATACATTGACAAGGGTTAAATAGAAAATCTTTCATTGAGAAAGTGTAATTATGGAAAATAAGTTAAGCCGAGTGTATTATAACAGTGAAAGTCCTCTCAGTTACGGTAGCGTAAAGAAATTGAAACAAGGAGTGAAAAATGTTTCGAAGAAAAAAATTAAGACATGGCTTCAGTCTCAACCAACATATACCATTCACAAAGCAAGGAGGATATACTTTCCAAGAAATCGTACTTACGTTACAACAGCCAATGAAGTATTTCAGTGCGACTTGATCGATCTACGAAATCTTAAGAAATATAATAAAGGGTTTCAATATATTCTAACTATTATTGATATCCTCTCAAAATATGCTTGGAGTCTTCCTTTGAAAAATAAAACTAGTAAAGAGGTTTTGAAAGCTATGCGGAGAGTTATTAAAGAAAGAAAGCCGTTACGAATTAATGTTGATCAAGGTAGCGAATTTTTATCAAAATTGTTTAAAGATTATTTAAGAAAAGAGGGGATAAGTCTTTATACTAGTGTAGGTGCAATTAAATGCGGAGTAATTGAAAGGTTTAATAGAACTTTAAAGGATAAAATCTTCAAGTTATTAACTAGAACGAAGAAACTAAATTACATTGATGCCTTACCCAAAATAATGAAAGCCTACAATTCAACTGTACATTCAAGTACTGGTTTCGCTCCTGTTGATGTCAATATGCAAAATGAGCATTTAGTGTGGAAACGTCTGTATGGTAAACAATCTAGGGCAAAACCACCAATTTTAAAGGTCGGTGATCTTGTTAGGCTATCAAAAAGCAAACCTTTGTTCGAAAAGGGTTACAAAGGGTACTGGACCAAGGAAATATTTATCATTTCAAAAATTCTGTACAGAAACCCCGTTTGTTATATTGTAAAGGACTTTGATGATGAAGAAATAAGGGGAGCTTTTTACGAATGTGAACTTCAAAAAGTTATCTTGTAAAATATATAGAATAGTAATTGAAAAATAAAAAACATTTAAAGTTAACGAGTCATGTCGAACGATTCATTTTACGTAACTCTCGTGAGTACGGCTTCTATGAACGTGTTTCCGGGAAACACGCAATCTCATTTTAAAGTTCAATTACCAGCTCCATTGCATTTGAATGGAAACTGGCATGTGGGTTTAGCCGAAGCATTTTTACCTAAAGCTTGGGATAATGTGTCTGCAGACTATCTTTATTTTAGGGCCGGAGTCTACGATTATACGGACAATATTTGGGATCAATTTAAGGTGCAATTTACCGGCGGAACTTTACGCGGAGATGGTTACGACGCGTACAAAAATTTATTAAAAACTATGAACAATGCCATACCACCGGAAATACGATCTTCGGTATACATGTTTGTAGCATATAGTGACGATAATGAAAAAGCTTTTTGCGCCCTTAGGGCTAAAAATGGGTATGAAGTTCAAATACCTGAGGAGATGGGTAAAATCCTAGGATTGAGTTCCATGGAATGGATAAAAGAAAGATTTACGTTTCCCGAAGAACTCGTTAAAAGAAAGAAAGAGGACCCTCTCGTCCTAGATAGTTCCAATAATTTTTTCTATATCAGGAAGAGAAAAGGTCATAAAAATGCTCGAGAGTTGATATTACAAATACAACCTGGTCAATATACAAGCATTGAAAACGTCATCGAAGCTATGACCAATGAAATTCCTACGGAACATAGATCTATGATTAAAATAAACCTGAATCCCGACGGAAAAGTAAATATCAAATGTGTAAATGATTATTATCTACTGTTCACGAAAGAAAAGTCGGGTCTTGGAAGATTGTTAGGGTTTCACGAGGATCAAATGGACGGTAGGATTGCACTTTACGTGACCCACCCAACTAACAATGGTTTCTAGTTAATTGGACCATGAGGAGTCCGAAAAAAATAGTTAAAAAATTATTTGGCCGCCGCAAGTTGGTCAAAAATTTTTTGAAAATTTTAAAATCCATGCACTTACCGCCATTGAAGCCGCTATCCGCTTAACGCATTCTGCACTCAATCTTGCAAAATAAGCCAGAGGGGACTGTGAAAAGTTGCCGGACTCGCGCCGGAGTTTTATAGCTATGGATTTTTTTAAGCTTACGGAAACATTTATTTCTGATAAAAGGAGGGAAATATAAATGCGAGAAAAACTGAAATGTTTTGGGAAAATCGGTGAATTTTTTGGGAATTCAATAATTGATAACGGTAAATTTTGAAAAAAACCGTCAAATTATTCGGGATTTTGATAAATCTGAAGGACAATATTCACTCAACATTATTTTTGGGAAAATGTGTCAAATCCTTGGTAAATATGATTTTTTGTAAAAAAAAATTTAAATAAAAGGCGTAGAGAAAAGGTGTCAAAATATAGGGAAATTAGCAAATGTCAACGTCAATATTTCAGAAAAGGAGTCTAGTTTTTTTGCAACTATATTTTGGGAAAGGCGACAAATTATTGAGAAAGAACCAAATGTCAACATCAATATTTTGGAAAAGGCGTCAATTTATTTCAACAATATTTCGGAAAAGGCGGCAAATTATTGGGCAGTTAGCAAATGTCAACATCAATATAAATGAGGCGTCAATTTATTTCAACTTTATTTTGGAAAAGGCGTCAATTTATTTCAACTATATTTTGGAAAAGGCGTCAATTTATTTCAACTATATTTTGGAAAAGGCGTCAATTTATTTCAACTATATTTTGGAAAAGGCGTCAATTTATTTCAACTATATTTTGGAAAAGGCGTCAATTTATTTCAACTATATTTTGGAAAAGGCGTCAATTTATTTCAACTATATTTTGGAAAAGGCGTCAATTTATTTCAACTATATTTTGGTCAATTTATTTCAACTATATTTTGGTCAATTTATTTCAACTATATTTTGGTCAATTTATTTCAACTATATTTTGGTCAATTTATTTCAACTATATTTCGGAAAAGGCGCCAATTTATTTCAACTATATTTTGGTCAATTTATTTCAACTATATTTTGGAAAAGGCGTCAATTTATTTCAACTATATTTCGGAAAAGGCGTCAATTTATTTCAACTATATTTTGGAAAAGGCGTCAATTTATTTCAACTATATTTTGGAAAAGGCGTCAATTTATTTCAACTATATTTTGGAAAAGGCGTCAATTTATTTCAACTATATTTTGGAAAAGGCGTCAATTTATTTCAACTATATTTTGAAAAAGGCGTCAATTTATTTCAATATTTTGGAAAAGGCGTCAATTTATTTCAACTATATTTTGGAAAAGGCGTCAATTTATTTCAACTATATTTTGGAAAAGGCGTCAATTTATTTCAATATTTTGGAAAAGGCGTCAATTTATTTCAATATTTTGGAAAAGGCGTCAATTTATTTCAATATTTTGGAAAAGGCGTCAATTTATTTCAATATTTTGGAAAAGGCGTCTAGTTATTTCAGCAATATTTTGGAAGTCATTGCAACTATATTTTGGAAAGAGTGCCTATTTTTCGGCAATTTGATAAATGTAAACACCTTTTCCAAAATATCGTCCTTTACATTTACCAAATTCGGGAATAATTTGATGCCTTTTCCAAAGTATCGTCCTTCACATTTATCAAATTCCCGAATAATTTGGCACATTTTCCAAAATATCGTCCCTTACATTTATCAAATTCCCAAATAATTTGACACCTTTTCCAAAATATCGTCATTCACATTTATCAAATTCCCAAATAATTTGACACCTTTTCCAAAATATCGTCATTCACATTTATCAAATTCCCAAATAATTTGACACCTTTTCCAAAATATCGTCATTCACATTTATCAAATTCCCAAATAATTTGACACCTTTTCCAAAATATCGTCATTCACATTTATCAAATTCCCAAATAATTTGACACCTTTTCCAAAATATCATCCTTCACATTTATCAAACACCCAAATAATTTGACACCTTTTCCAAAATAACGTCCTCCAGATTTATCAAATTCAGATTAATTTGACACTTTTTTCCATGATATCGTCCTTCACATTTATCAAATTCCCGAATAATTTGACACCTTTTCCAAAATATTGTCCTTCAGATTTATCAAATTCAAGAATAATTTGACGGCATTTACCAAAATTTACCGTTATCATTTATCGAATTCCCCAAAAATTCAACGATTTTCCCAAAACATAGCAGTTTTTCTCGCATTATATTTCCGTCCTTATATCAGAAATGAACAGTTTCAGTAAGCTTAAAAAATTCCATAGCTATATCTCCGGCGCGAGTACGTAAATGTTTCCGGCGCGAGTACGTCAATTTTTCACAGTCCCCCCCGGCTTATTTTGCAAGATTGAGTGCAGAATGCGTTAAGCGGATAGCGGCTTCAATGAGGGTAAGTGAGTGGATTTTGAAATTTTCAAAAAATTTTTTAACTAACTTGCGGCGGCCAAATAATTTTTTAACTATTTTTTTCGGACTCCCCACAGTCTAATTAACTAGAAACCATTGTTAGTTGGGTGGGTCACGTAAAGTGCAATCCTACCAAATGGACTATCCTCTTAGAAATTCAACTAGCAAGAGTATAGCGGATATTGACAAGGGCACTGCAAGTTTATATATTTATACAAATTTAATACTACCTCAAGTAGTTGGTGATGTCTATGCTCCGTTACTAAGGGTTGTGCCTATAGTCAATGATAAATCAACAACGTTAGCCGTCCATCGGTTTCAAAACATTGACTATTACCCATTAAGATGTCCGTCATTTGAAATGATAGAAATAGACATGAGAACTGATTATGGAGAGAATATTATGTTTAAGTTAAACAAATCAGTCATAAAACTTCATTTCATACTCAAACATGACACGAAGTAACATATACCTAAATTACTACTTGAACCAAACCGGAAGTGGTCTTACCGGAAGTGGTCTTAGTCACTTCCGGGGACCAGTATTTCAGAGAGGAAATGGTCTTGGGAGTATTTTTAAAAGCTTAATAAGATTTATAACACCAGTTTTTAAGCCCGTTGGGAAAGCACTAGGAAGAGAAGCCCTAAGAACTGGGTCCAAAATAGCTGGTGATTACATTGCGGGTAGAAACCTAAAAGAGTCTCTGAAATCTAATTTGAGCGAAGCTGGAGCAAATTTATTACAAAAAGCGAGTCAACACTTGTCACAACCGCAAACTGGTTCGGGTCGCCGTAGAAAGCTGAAGACTAGAAATCGAATCATAAAGAAAAAACGAACCAAGACTGACTTTTTGGACCAAAAAACAATAAACATGGTTGAGGGTATGATGTCAGAACTGGATTTATTCGCGGTGCCACCGGCGAATTACAATGTTGAAAATAGTGACTACGTAATTTACAAGCCTTTGGCATCAATTTCGGATCAAGGCCCTATTGAGTTCTTTGTTCCAGGATCTAATGATCTCTATACGGACTTGGCTAAAACATTGTTACAAGTTAGAGTAAAATTACTCAAAGATGATGGTTCTGCATTAACTGCTCTAGAAACGGATGTGGGTCCTGTGAATTTGTTACACGCTGCTCTGTTTAATCAAATAGATGTGTTTTTCGGAGATACTCAAGTTAATACTTCGACAAACGCATATCCGTATTTGGCATTCTTTGAAACGCATCTAAATTACGGTGACAGTGCAAAAAATTCCTATCTATCTGCAAAAATGTACTACAAAGATAATCCAGTAGACGCCGCAAAAATGTTTTTAGCTGCGAATAAAAATGATAACAATGGTATGTTGAAAAGGAAAAATCGCGTAGCCCTCTCAAACCCCGTTGATATGATCGGTGATTTACATCTTGATGTGTGTCGAATGGACAAGTTTCTTTTAAATAACGTAGATGTTAGGTTTCGATTCATAAAGTCAGTAAACGAATTTGCTATTATCTCAACAATAGCAAATCAAAAATTTAAATTTAAAATATTAGACGTAACTTTACTAATTAAAAAGGTTAAGGTCAATGCGGAAATAATGTTAGCTCACGCTATGGTTCATGAAAAGCATAACGTTATTTACCCTATTAACCGGACCGTGTTAAAATACTTTTCTATTAGTAGTGGTTTAACGGATATTACACGCGAAAATGTATTTATGAACAAAATGCCAGCCCGGGTAATTATTGGTTTAGTTAGAACGGCAGCCTTTAACGGCGATCTGAGTTTAAATGGTTTCGAATTTGCTCATTTCAATTTAAACTACTTGGCCTTAACAATAGGGAACCAAACATTTCCCAACCCTCCATTTACGCCAAACTATAACGTTAACGAGTATTCCCGAGAGTATCTTTCAAATTATACGGCTTTGGACTTGTTCAAAAGAAATAAAGGAAATTGTGTTTCTTACGAAGAATATAAAGAAGGTAACGTTCTCTACGGATTTGATTTAACCCCGGAAGAGCAAGCTAGTGCTGACCATCTATCACGGAATAAACAAGGAAACTTGAGAATATCAATGAAATTTAAGTCTCCGTTGGTTCATAATGTAACGGCTATTGTTTACGCGGAATTTGAATCGGAAATAATAATTTCAAAAGATCGCACCGTGATTTACAATCCCTCAGGAGAATGAACACCGTAGAAATAAACGAATTTTTAACGTGTGAATCCGTAACAAAACCATTTTTTCTCGGTGTTTTTGCCTTTGATCAAAAACCATTACCACCCAGACAGAAAAAATATTGTTTTTGTTTGAATACGGAACCAAAATCAAGCCGAGGCCTTCACTGGTTAGCAATCTACGTAGATAATGGAATAGGTACCTTTTTTGATTCTTACGGAAATGATCCTTTTTACTACAATCTTGTAGACCTTAACCTTTACGCTAGTAAATGGTATTTTAACAACGTACCTATACAATATCCTTTGTCCGAAACGTGTGGACTACATTGTATTTTCTATTTATTTAACATGTGTAACGGCTATACCCTAGATATGATTATTCAAGACTTATATAATCCTCATGATTTAATGTATAACGAAGCAATGGTACTTTTGTTTATGTGCAATCATTTATTAAATCATAAAGACATGTATTGTAATCAATAAACTTTATTCGTATAAATCGATCCATTTATTTTCCGTCTTTCGTCTTTTGTTTTGTCGTCTTACAGTTATGTTTGATTCTTCTTCTTTTGGTTTGGAATTTTTTTTAGGTTTCCTTCTTAGTTCAAGCGGAGAGTACAATTTTTTCAGTTCTTGATATTCGTGAATTACTTGGGCCATACTGTTTTTCCTATTCTTTTTAAGCCTTTCAGGATTTGGTAATACAGTAGATACTGGAGCAGTAAATGTAAATGGCGGAGCTGGTGCTGTTGCTGCTGGTGACTGCGTTGACATCACATTTGCAGGTGTTGATGGCATTATATTTGGAGGCAGTGTAGGTATTAGATTAGGTGTCGATGTCGGAACCATTGGAACTGGCAATGGTTGTACAATAGGGGGTTGACTTAATTTTACGGTCGGTGGTTCAACAAATTTCTTAACGTTTAGAAACTTTTGTAGCGTTGTCAAATATTCTCTCAATTTTGTTTCGGATGTTCCTGGTTTTTCAAGAATTTCACTCATTTCTTTGTCTAAATCGGATAATTCTCTGTCTACGGCCGACAAAACTGTAGAAGCCGGAACTAGTATCATTTTTTTCATCGTACAGCGTTAATCGCCGAAATTACACTAGGGACCAATGTTCCTAGTAGTAAAGGCCAGAATCCTCCTGTTTGATTAGTCATCAAACGACGTTTCTTTTTTAATGACAAAGATTTCAGAGCTAATCTTCTTATAACCCTTTTATGACTCCTAAGTTTTGCCTTTTGAGCCTTGGTGATTGGTAAGCCTCCAGTTGTAATATTATGACAAATATTGCAAATAGCTTTTATCTGAGCATTGCTACTATTTTTAAGAATTTTTTTTCTTTGTTTACTATGTTTTAAAACGTGTAAGAAGGGATAGTGTGGACGAAGTGATCGGGGTACCATCGTTATGGTAAATAATTTATTTTGGAGAGTTCGCGTTAATTTAATCCTCGACAAAAACTATCATAGGACCATCAGAAGGAAGGACATTGCTCCTTAAACGTAGTTTATCATCTTGGTCCTGTTTACAATCAATTAATATATAACTATGAGGTTTCTCCGTAGCCATTTCATAGGCTTTAGCTAAAAAATGTTTCTTTTTGGGAAACGTTTGCCGTCCTAGGTATTCAACAGCGGACGAATCTCTCGGAGACTTATAGATAATTATATAAGAACAATTAAGACTTATTGTCCTGGCCTCTTTCCCCTTAGCGAAGAGGTTCTGCGTAATTAAAATCAACGAGGTATTGAGATGATGAGACCCCTTGACAAACCAATCAGAAATTTGACTGCTACTATTACACTCGGATGATAAGTCGTCGAAAATCAACAGATTATTTTTAGTCCTATCGAAGAAATCTTCGTCATTAGGCGGTAAACCTTTTATAAAATCGATATTTCCAATTTTTCTTTTTAATTCGTCAAATTTTGGTTGATACATAGAATAACAATAAACTATACGATCTGGAGGTGGCTCAATCATTAATCGACTATTTTCCAACAATTTAAATACAAATGTCGATTTTCCCGACATAGTTGGTCCGGAGCAAACCATTTGATAAGGATGAATAAATTTTAATCTGCATGCCATAATTTATAATAAGTGAATAAAACCTTTTTTTAGAAAAACGTTAATATATACGTACGAGCAAGGTTGATGCAAAAGTCGTCAAGACGACATCGTGGATATATATCCCGCGAATTACGTTGAAGAAGTTAAGAAGTAATTGTCAAAAATTGCGATTAATTGAAAAACAGCAGCGCGTGTGTGCATCTAGGGACTAGAGTACGTTACTTGAAATAAACCTCAGAAACAGATGAAATCGTTTCTTCAGTCCCTGCCCCTTCATTTTATTAAAAAATAAAAGGAACGAAAAACGAAATATCAAAGACAAATAAACAACAACAATAGCTCTTCATTTAAAAAACAAACTCTTAATGAAACATCTCTTAGGATTGAGTTCGGGTAAGGTATAGGGTTCGAGGTTGGTTACGGTTAGGGTTTGGGTTACGGGCGGGGTTTGAGTTCGAGTTACGGGTTGGGATTTGAGGTTAGATTAGGAGTATAGATTGAGGTTGAGTGTTTCAAAATGGTTAATATTTCCCCGCGAATTACGTTGAAGAAGTTAAGAAGTAATTGTCAAAAATTGCGATTAATTGAAAAACAGCAGCGCGTGTGTGCATCTAGGGACTAGAGTACGTTACTTGAAATAAACCTCAGAAACAGATGAAATCGTTTCTTCAGTCCCTGCCCCTTCATTTTATTAAAAAATAAAAGGAACGAAAAAGGAAATATCAAAGACAAATAAATAACAACAATAGCTCTTCATTTTAAAAAACAAACTCGTAATGAAGCATCTCTTGTTTGTAAAGAAAAACATAAAATAAATGACACTATTAAACATTGTGGTGAACTGTTTTATTATTAATTTTATTAGGATATTATTTCTGTATTTTTCATAATATAGTTGAACTGTCTATTTCTACGAGGATGAATTCAGGGTTCGTACAAACCTGGGTAACTGGGAAAACTTTCAAAAATTCAGGGAAATTTAGAGTTTATGGTAAAATTCAGTTGGAGCGGCGCCTGTACGTAATTAACTGTTAGAACGCGTCTTCTATTGTAGGTCTTGGAGTAGTGTTACGGTTAATGTCTTCCCCCATAAAACCGTGTTCGAAGGGATAATTATTTGACGGACTATGCCAATCAGTAGTTTGTTCGCAATCGTCAGCATCTTTTAATGAGAATAATGGTTGTAAAATGCAGTTGGAACACCAACTTTTGTTATAGTTCCAGATATAATAGTGTAACGCATCTTTACTATTAACCTGATAGTGATCAGTTAACTGTTCATATTTAGCGTTTAAACAATCGTTTAAACTATGATGAAAATAGCAACCGGGACATATTCGTCTATAATTTTGAGGGCAACCACAATAGCAAATTTTTGCAAAATATTGGTAATGTAAATGATTTTGTTCATTTGTTAAGATAAATGGTGGCGTTTCTATCCGATTGCGATGCACTAGTTCAAATTCTTCAAACGTTAAGGGAATGAATTCGTCGAACACTATTTTTCTCTCTATAGACGATTTTGATATACTTATATCCAAATCTTCGAAAGTTCCAGGTGGTCGATGTTTCTCTACTTCGGCGGCTTTAAAAAAGACTGATTCTATTTGCCCCCAAAAAGTTTTCGGTATAAAATTTTTTACATCGTTAAAATTAAAATATCTTTCATTATGCAACTTATATTTAAAAACATGCATCAAATTTTTTATAGCGATATCTTGTAAAGACGTTACTTTAACGTCTTCTATTTTTTGTTTTTTTCTAGGAGATTCTATTATATTTTCTTCTTCCATTTCGGTCACAAGAGCGTGTCTCTTACTCTGATTCGCTGTATAAAATAACTATTTCCCTCTTACTAAATTTTCTAGTCCATTTGAAAAGTATAAAGTACTCACCTTTTTATAGAAATTTGTTATAGCAAGTTGTTAGTAAAGTATTTTTCGGTCCGAATGATTCTCGTCCTTTAAGGTATGCTGAACCGAGGTTCATAGATTTTTGTAGAACGAAGTCTATAACCTTGACGTCACACGTATATTTCGAATTACCTTTGACGCCAACCTTGTTTTCGCTTTATAAAAACACCTGTTAGTTATAACGGAGCAAAATATAACACGGTATAGGCGCTATATTATTCACCTTCAGGTATAACGAAGCCTCGGATCCTAGCTAGATTAAGTTATTTTATGGAACGAAGTCTATAACCAACAACTGTTTGTTATAAGAGAGTAAAATATATTTCCAATTATCTTTGACGTCAACCAACCTTGTTTTCGCTTCATAAAAACAACTGTTTATTATAAAAATATATCCTTTACAAAAGTAACCTTGGTTCGCTTGTTAAGGACTCTCGCTAAGGGGATTCGAACTCGTGAACAACGAGTTTAAAGGCAGATACGTTAACGAGCGAGCCAATGTTACTTGAGGGTGTATTCGGTTGATGACTATAGTACAGTGGATTTATTAATATAATATGATTCTTTCCCCCCGTGACGAAAAGTATATCTGCTGGATTCCCCCGTTACAAAAAGTATATCTGCTGGATAATCAAGTTCGCTACTAGCCATAAGTTACTGTATTCAGATCTATCAAATTCTCTCCGCCATAATAATAGTCATGTCTTTATCGAATATACCTTCTCTTTTTACCTTGGCTAAAGAAGCGTCGCGCGAAACTTTTAATATACTATACGAGTATGAACTCGCTTCTCGACATGATCTTTATTCGGGTTGTTTACCAACTCATATCGCTACTGAACTTGAAGAAACACTCGCTACCGCCGGTCAGTGCCTCGATTCAAACATTTTAAACTATCTTTCGGCGCAAGATGTTTTCGACACTCGAGTTAAAGCGCATTATAAACTTTCATTTCTTCAGTACAACTATGTTATGACGCGCCCCTCGGAATTACCTCACAATATTCCTGATTGGCGTCACGGTAATCACGTTGTAAAAGACTATTTTAAATTAGAAAATGTTTTTGCGTGCCCCAACAAAAACCCATATTGCTTAAGGTGTCACGAAAACGAATCAAAACGTATATTAAAACTTTGTTCCACGTGTTATTACGATATCGATATGAATATTGAGAAAGACTTTGATCAAGTGACCCGTGTAAAATATCATTCAATTATAGATAGAAACGATATTTACGACAATATCGTTCTGGATAAGGGTAACAATTGGTGTAACAATTGTTACACTACCCCCTTATTCACTATTTTTCCGGAAACCATTTGTAAAGAAACATTTAAAAATATTTACCACGCCGTTAAACGTTCCCTAATATTCGATGAAACAGACGTCGAATTCAAAATCTTAAAATACCCCCGCTTGTAATATTAGTTTTAATTTAAAAATTTAAACTTTACCCCCCAGTTCCCGTGTAATTTAAAAATCCTTGTAAAATATTGTTTAATTTCTGTTACTTTTGTATTATATTTCCTATATCACGTAATACGTGGGGTACATGCGTATTTTCACAAAGTTTCTGTAAGACTCAATATCATATTGATCATAATAACACGTGAAACAAAGTATTTAGTTTATTATTAGTGTATTTAGTTTATTATTAGTTTATTTATATATTGTGCATTTATAACATTAAAGTAAAACGAAATAAATTTCCTTACCTACATCCCCAATATCACTCCAAAATTATTATGATATTTTCGTTTGAATCAACTAACCATTCCACGAACATCTGTCACGACAAAACGGAAACAGTAGGTGTACCATTTTTGAAACGCTTTTCTCCCAATGTTAGTTCAATATAAACCAACTAGTTTTTTCTACCTTTGGCTGCATAGTGATAATTTATCTTGGTTTAGTGTAGTTTTAGAGTGTTCTATTGTGTTTTATTATAGATTTATTGTACCTTAGTGTATTTTATTTACTTTTAGTGTATTTTATTGTGGTTTTTTATTTAAATCAGCAATTATACAGATCATAAACAAATAACATTGAGATTACTTGAATATCAAGTATAGATTAACTTAGTTTTGAAAAAGTCAATATCGTTTATGATACAATTAAAAAGAAATGGCTCGTCAATTGGTTGGTTAGAACCAAAATCATTTCTATAATTTTCCAAAACTTTTTCATAATCAATTTTTTTCAAGGCTTTAATGAGGTTTTTTTGCACTCTTTCATTCCAATCACTTTCCTCTAATTCACATTGTACATCGTGAGCAATCTGGTTTTGACAGGCCTCGTTTTGACAATATTTGGTTATTTCCAATAATATTTCAGTCAGATTCTTAAGAACAGCTTCTCTCATGGATTCCACGGCTCTAGTTTTCTCTACCAACTCATTGTCAAGCAGTCCTCTAATTTTTTTAAGTGTTCCCAAGAAGTATGATTAAGGGAAATTCCCTCGCCAGTAGCGTACATGACGTTATATTTTTCACATTTTCCTCTAGTGTATTTTCTTATGTCCAATATACGTTTCTTTCCACGGGTAAAACATTCCAATTTCAAATTTGAAGTAGTAGGATATAACCAGACGGAAAAACGCGGCGAATTACCCTCGAAGAAGGTATCAATCTCGTTGGTATACTCAAAGATATTACACCATAGTTCCTTTTGCAAGCATAACTCTACACCCGTATCAGTCCTTTTCCAGTAAACCTCCGGGGATAAGACGTTACCGATCCAAACCTCTACTTTATCCGCTACGCTATGAACTTGACACATCTTCATTTAACAATGATAAAACTTTACCGCAACCCCTTAATAACGTTACGCAATACAACAATTCTTCGAATGACGTCACAATTGTAGAAGAGAAGAGACTGACAGGTGTTTTCCCGCCAATGACGTCACAGATACAGTT
>JAEQBA010004950.1:0-134553 GCA_019434445.1 Phalangium opilio
CTTAATCATTAACTTTTTAACTACAATACTTAATAAATAAGAGTGTTATGTTTCAAGGAAAAATATTTTAGCAATGATTTACGATTAAGTAGTAAAGAAACAATATTTACAATTATAAAATATTTTATAATAGTTAAATGTATTATAAAATTATTTAAGAATTTTTCATTATTATAAAATTATTAAGAATTTTTTTCATTATTATAAAATTATTAAAGAAATATTAATTACATTTTTTTATAAATTAATAATTAAATATTAATTGCATTTCTTTATAAAATTGTTAAAGAAATTATTAATTTCATGATTATGAAATTACTAAAGAAATATAGTAATTTCATAGTTATAAATTATTCATGCTTTTACTACATTCGGTATCTCTTTGAATTGTATTTGAAGTCCTTGAAAATTTTATAAAATCATCCTTGCTTATGATTATGTAAATTAAGGTTGTTTTTATTCAATTGTTCAGGAAAATGTCGTTGGTTTTATTTGAGTAGCGGCGACAAATATTTATGGAGGGTGTTTTAATATTTTAATATTCTACACTTTGGATTATGGAATCATTAAATTAATGAAATAGTTTTTAAGTAATATCAAAGATTAATAGTTAATGATACGTGAATAAGCTATTTTATTGAAACGTTAATTAAAATTATTAAGGGAACTTTACAAAGATTATGACTTTGGTATGCACGATTATTGTATTAATTCTGATATGGTTTTAGCTACTTAAAATTACAAAAACCACCTCATGAGAAAGGGGATCATTAGGGTTATATTAAAATTAATATCACAAACTCACTAGCCGTTGGGGGTTATCTGTATTATTTCTGTTTGGTATATTTCAAGGTGACACGATTAAATGAAATTAATGCCGCTTCTTTGCTAGTCCAGTTTAGTCCACTTCGATACATCCTAGGTTATTTCTTTTCTTGACCATTATTAGCGCAATTGACAAAGATCCGTTAAGACGCGATTTGGGAGCCTTCAAATACTTCGAATAAAAAAATTCACCGAACAGATAAATATAACCGGGAAAAAATGCTAAACAGTTAGGAGGACCCCGACGCTAATATGACATGCAGTTCCGGATAACATTACGTACAAGGCGTAAACGAGATGAAACAATTAACGATCATTTGCAATATTTGAATCGTCGTTATAAACATGCAAAATTGACGCGGTAATCTGACGTTTATCGCTGTTAAACCGAAATAAGAATACATAATGAATGGACGGTAAAATTAATGCTAGCGAAGTATCTAGCGAATGCTGATAACTCGATAAAAAGAATATGTAAAGAAACGCCGTTGTCGAATGATGGAACCAGTGTAGAAACGATACTTTGCGTTTACGAACGATTAAAAATGCAGTGTCCAAAAGTTCGAACACTTTCGACACGGCGAAAGAAAATAACCAAATCCACCCACTTTTTCCGCGGTAAAAATTTACGCAAACGGAATCGTGAAAACCGTATTTTCTTATAATATATAACGTACTTGACCACATTCGAATGGCCCCGAAAGTGCTGAAAACAGCCAGAGATGTGTCCCATAGGAACAGGGCGTATTTAACATTCCAAGGTTTTTTATCTCGCATATAATTTTGACCGTAATAAACTCCGATTAGGTATAAAATAACCACCGGTGTAACGTATATATCGTTAACTTCGAACCATTTCGTAAAGAACGTCAATTCAAAATTCTCTTCGAATTCGAACGGAGTTGGTTTATTAAAGATGGAAAACATTTTAGATGTCGCGTTCAAACGTTACTTTCAACGAGTTATACGAGTTTGATCAGGGAATTGTTTTTTATATACTGTATTTGAAATAAATTAAAGTTCAAATTACAGAAATAATGAGCTATACTTCCTCCAATTACATCTACTGGCTTGGTTTGACCTCCCAGGGGGGGGGGGGCATGTTAAGTTATGTTTTAACAAGGAAGTGCATTGTCAAGGGGAACAAACTTACTGATTGCTGGGCTAAGACAATTAAAATGATTTCATATTCACTTTAAATTTACAATCGCATCCATCTTGGCTTGTTTAACAATGGACCAAATAGTCTTTTAAATGAGGGAAAGATTTTGAACTTTTTAAAAAGTGCGTACGAACATGTTTGGACAAATGCGTACTTCAAATTGTTGTTCCATTAGATTTGTTTACGTACCGTTGAGTTTGTTATTTAAGTAATATAATGATATATCGGATAATAACCTAGCTAGCTTAAGTATTACCGAAGAACATAACGAAATTATAACCTTTCACCTTTTTACATTTTAAAATAAAACTAAAAATTCAAACCTACAAATTTGAATATGTTATTTATTGTCAGACCTTGAGTTTATTACTTTGAGGTGACGTCAACTGGGTTGGTATATAGCTTCATTGAAGCTTGCAGTTTATGAACCACGTAATTGAAATAAAACCGATATTAACTAAATTTACCAAGCGTACGATTACTAGCTAATTACGTTAAATTATTGCAAAACATTTGATAAATTTCACAATTTTAATTAAGTTATATAATATTTTAACCAATTTTATCGAAGGAAATATAGTAGAATTCCTATCAAATTCTATATTTTTTAACCTATCCTATAATATTCTATAATTTCAATCATGGATTAAGGCAAGCCAAAATAGTATTATATGAGCATTTTTAGTCCCATATTTCCTCCCTGGATTTTACCAAAAGTTCATAGCCTTTGACTATAGCCCCAAGAAAATTGTTTCTCAACCAATGAAGTAAGAGCTTTTTTTGAGGTAAAGTTGGCGAGATCAAAGTGTAAAAATCTCTAAGATGTCATTATGAGGAAATTTGACGTAATTTTTTTTCCTGCAATGTTGTTTTGAATACCAATTAAAAGAAACTCATTTTGTAGTTCTATACGGTCAAGCTATAATTTTATTATTAAATGAAACTAATTTTATTATTATATTGTATACGGTTGAGGTTGAACAATCCGTGACCAGCATACCTAATTTAAATAATGACACTTATTCGACCTTGACCATTGTTATATAAATTTTCCCCGTAATTAATTTAGCTTTAATCATAAATTAAATCAAATCAAATTAAAAAGATATTGATTTTATTTTACTTAATTTAATTACAAAATTATCATTACGCTTACTTCGTTTAATTTAAATTTTTTACAAGATCTTGAATGCACGTGTTAAGCCAAATTAAAATTTGTTTAAAGCACGCGCCAAATTTTAATAACGCAAAAGGGGTCGGACACATGCCAATATATAAATTTACAGACCTAAAATAGCTTGTTAAAATCACGTACAATTTATTTCTCAACAGAATTTTGTACGTATTTATTACAAATAAATGTTTGTTTATTTGTTGGTAATATATTTTTTTTTTGGAATAAGTACCAATTAACCCTACTTGAAAAACAATTAATTACAGGCAAATATCCGACCCGTGGGGATGGGATTGGATAGGGGATTTTTAAATAATTAAAAATAGTCTTTTACAGTCACAAAACGCACGTGAGAGTTTTGGGGGTTTTTTTTAATTAATTTTCTTGGAGCTCGTTAATTTATTTCTATTTCGGAAATATCTTTGAATAAAGAATTTAACAAATAAGAGAAGGAATAAGGCGTATCCAGAACACAAAACTAACAACGCTCTTGGACTGGCATCGCATTGCGATCCTCGAATTACTTCACCGGCGATATAAATGGTTCCTAACAAGGCTCCCAACATTTGGGCGATTTGACTAGTGGTTATTATTAAGGCTACCCATTCCGGGACGCGAAATCTGGCGACTTTGAAAGCGTAATACGAATACATGAATGTATGAACGATATAATTGACGGTCATTAACCAACGCGCGATGGCCGGAGCCTCGGCGAAGTTACTCCACGTGACGAACATGGTAACCACGTGATGAAACCAATGTATAAACTTCAGTGGTTGTTTTCTGGCCACGATAAAGCCGGTATCGATTAATTCGGCCATTTTGGACATGGTAACAAGAAACCCCAATAACCGGAAACTTTATTTTCGGCGTAGCTGTTATCGCACAACGAATACCGGAAGCCCTCGTACTTTAAGACGTGAATTAACTCCGGTAAGGTTCTGTACGAACCCATTAGACTAAAGATAGCCAGAATGACGTTCCAACAAGCCAAACCGGTACGCAGATTCATGGGAGGACGGTTCTTCATGAAATGTTGACCCATGGTGATCAAAATTAGATAAATGGCACCGACGTACAGGCTGAAATGCCAATTTTCCGCCATGTATCCTCGCGTTTTCGTACCATCGAAGTTATTTTCGAAGGAAAAACGAAGGAGTAGTTGATTCCAGCCATCTCGACTTGTTGACGGTCGACGCTCGAAATGTTGACGAGCGAATCGTTTATATACGAAGTCGACACTGAAAGAAATTAAAATAAGATATAATATAATCGATCTCAAGGATTAGTTTGTGAACGACTGACTTGGCAACGATTTAAAGAAACCACTTAAAAGTATATTATGTTCATTAATGTCGAAGTTATGATCGAATAATTTTCGACGGAAAAAAATGTGAAGGTATATTAATCGAAATCTTATCTTTAGTTAAACAATGGACTATCCCATTAATTACTTTAAGATAACCCAACGCTCAGGGGGGTTGGGAGGCCACATCTTAGGTTACTTCTCTCATGCAAAGAGGCACCAACTTCACTATACGCGGGAGGCTACCTCTAGCGGTGAAGTAACCCTAAAACTTAATCGTAACATAATAACATTGTTTATCGACTTAGCCATGTCGAAAAAGAAATACTGTAATACAAACTTAAAAATGAATTATTATTAAACCTAAGATGGTAGCCTCTCCCCTGTGTGTTTGCTTCTTTGCAGGAATTGATGGATGAGAGATTGTTATTATAATTTTGAATTAATGTATTTCAGCTATTAAATTTTATTCGCCTTAAGGGATGCAATTTAAAATCTTGATTTCTTTTGAATTGTGATTTACGCGAACTCTGAGCTAAATGCCATATAATTAAATATGCTAAAACCTTTGCTTAATAGTTTCAACAATTGTCCAAATTATAAAGGAAAATTTATGATTATGATATTTTACAAATAATCCCTATTATTAAGTGTAAGAAATATTTGTGAAAAGAAATTACTCTTTTGAAAAAGCTAATTTCAATTCTGTCGTAACTTATTGACTATTGGTTAACTCTAAACCCTCCAATCACGTCACCGAGACGCAGAAACCTCATACAAATACATTGGCGCTACAATCGCCTATACCGAATTGTAGGGGGCGTGCGCAAGGTACGCTGGGAGGTCGCGGGTCACCCATCATTTTTATCTCTCCACCTTACCTCTCTTCTCCCTACTACATCATTATCACAGATATAGATGAGTATTCCCTTTACCACTTCTATAATTTTTTTTTCACTAATGGCTAACTATACTTACTGTCCAATGTCCAGTTGTTTGGGCAAACGCAAACGAGGTTGGAAACGTTACCCTCCATAATTTAAAAATATAAAATCGGAATGCAAATCCTTGCAAATTAACAATATTTCGTATATTTTAATCAAATATTTCGGACTGAATAGCGACAGCCCGTCGAGAGCTTATCCATTCCAATGAAAAATTTAACACTTTCGCTCGAAACCCAACCCTACTTATATACGTCTTCAAATCGAACCAAAACTCAATAACAAATTAAATACATTGCACTTAAGTTCAGGGAGCGTCACGCATTTCCCCGAAATTAGAAACACTTTCATATTTGAAATACCAATTTCAAGAGAAACATCAAATAAACTTACTTGAACTGAGGGAATTTTTTTCAAAGACAAATTAAGGGGTAGAAAACTTGCTTTTGGAAAAGCCCTGAATATTAATTGTTGTTTATAATACACATTTAAGCCCACTTTTATTGCGCAATAAAATGCTTGTACCGCAGCGTTGTTTGTCGGTGCATTGCCACATTTGCAATGATTGTTGGATATTATAAGGTACAGCTGTTTTTTAATACGAGTAAATGTACTAAAAAATCGTAGGATATTATACCACTGTATTTATTCCATTCTTACCCCGGATGTACAGAGAGTCTAGGGCAAAAAGTTTCGCTTCTTCTCTAACGTCATTCGTTGGGAGATGTACGGTTTTAATAACTTAATTGTGTGTGCCACTTTATGTGGTTGTTCTATTCTAAAAATATTTTCGCAGCTACGTATCGGGGGTGTTGAGTTAATATTTGAACGAATATTTTTTCTATTGTGTGAAGTTTAAAGATATTGGTTGATTACTTACAACTACCCTTTTGTTTTATTTACAACATATATATCCTATGAGCAACCGAGGGGTTAGTCACTCCTGGTTATAAGCGTACACATTCTATCCTTACTAAAAATATTATTCACTGTACATCTTTAATTAGTTCCTATCCTGTTAAAATTATTACGTGAAACCATCCAGCATTAGGTGCATAAGGAACTCAGGAGTGATTAGCCCCTCGCATGTAGAAGTTTCCGTATGTTACTTGCCAACAGGGATGATTAAACCCACTCACCCTGATGTTAACGCCAATGCCACGCGCCTACTGGTGGATTTTTCGTGAACTAAAAGTATGATTTGGGCGCGGGGAGGGTATGCAGTGGGGTATGTAAGCGACTAATGTTTAACTTAACAGAATAAATAATTAATTTTAGTTTGATTTGAGGGATGGGTTCTAGTTAGCTTAATATCGTAATCTTAATAAAGTATAATTAAAAAGAAACGCAAATCATTTAATCAACATTTTTAAGTCAAGAAAATAAAGATAACACGCTGCTAAATTTTCATTGAAATAGTACAAATACACTTTCAAACAGTGTCATGGAAAAACATTCTTAATTGTTAAGATTAATCACAACTGATAACCAACTTTAATAAATATTTTAACACAGTTAGTTTAATTTCTTGCTGTCCTTTTTCGCAGATGGCGTTAAAACGTAATTCTGGACGAAGAAATTTAAAAATAGGATGAAAAACGTACCGTATCCGAATAAAATGGCGGCTAAACTTAAAGGTGGCGTTTCGCAACTACCACCGACGGACAAGTCTATAATGGAGTAGCAAACCCCGAATAATCCGGCAATCATTTGAGTTATTTGCGACGTCGTAATTACCATGGCTACCCATCGTGGTATACTGAACTTTAAAGCCCTCAAAGCGAAGTACGTGTACATGACGGCGTGGATCGAGTAATTCATGGTCATCATCCAACGGGACATGGCGGGAGCGTCCGAGAAGACTCGCCAACATATCAACAGGGTCACCACGTGATGAAACCAATGGATATGGGTAAGTTTTTGTTTCCTTATTATAACAAACATGGTGTCCAAGAGTTCCACGGCTTTGGAAGCCACGAAGAGAAATCCCCAAAAGCCACTGATCTTGTTAAGTACGAAACTACTTACGCATATCGAATGATGCAACCCGTACTCTTTACGACGTAGATCAGTTCCGGAAATGTCCGATAAGCTCCCAATAGACTAAACATCGCCAAAACAATGTTCCATACTGCCAGGCTCGTTTGTACACTCATCGGTTGTCTGTTCTTCATCAAGTACTTGCCCGTTAATATAAGACCAATGTAGAGAACCCCGATGTAGTAGCTAAAATGCCAGTTTTCTCGCATCCATTTCCGCGAACTGGGACAGTCGAACGCGTCTTCGAACCAGAATATGAACGAGTAGGAAGGTGAGAATGGGAACTGAACCACGGAATCGTTGTTGCTAGCCATCATCTTGACTCGTTGTTGGTTTTAAGTACTTGTAGACGTTGTTGGGAAGGGTACACGCGTTGAAAATTAACTACGTTGACTACCTGGGTAGAGGTTAGGCTAAGAACTAGCAAACTCTGTGTCGCGTTCAGGCTTGCAAATGGGAAGGTTTTTGTTAAGCACTTGTAGTAGATGTTTCGGAGTGGGGTTTGCCGGAAAAGCTCACACTTGCTTTAAAGGCCCTGATATGATTAATTCAAGTACTTAACTTGAAGTGAGACTATACTCGAGTACTTGGGCTAGCTGGGCTCCAACTAAGGATTATCTCCACGAATGGAGGTTCACATATAAAACTTTCGACTCTGCGCGCGCACTAACATTTAACACGTTGTTAAATGCAGTTGACAATGAGAGAACAAACAGCGAGTAGATGCGAATGTTTGCAATACGTTTACATGACGGAATAATGGTTTCCCAATGTTTTTTAATATTGTTTCCCAATGTTTTTTTTGATATTGTTTCGTGTTGTAAACCCCCCCCCCCCCCAGGAAAATTGATTATAAAGTTTAATTTTTTAAAAGACCATTCGTCACAAGTAGTCGTTATTTTCCTTATTGAATTGCAATGTTTTCACTTTTGAAGGTCAAAAGTGATTCTGCACTATTTTTTAAAAGCGTTGACATGTTGGTGTAAACGTATCCTTGGGTTCTTTAACTTTTTTTTATAGTTTGGCCAAAAAGGTTAAGAAGTTTAAAAATATTGTTGGTAAGGAGGTCCTTTGTGAATTTGTTTGGGTGTAAAATGAATTTATATCAAAGATTCATGGGTGAATTTATTGATTTCATTTAAATTTTGTGATTGCGGGCGCAACTTACTTAATTTAATTTAACTTCAGTTAAGGCCTCATATAATTAATAAATTGGGTTTAAAATAAATTGCGAAATTTTTAAAAACAATAGAGATTTCTCCACTGGGAAGTAGAGGGCGACACTTCATTTAAAAAAAAATTAAATTTAACTAATTTTAATTATTATAAATCGTTATAATTGCCGAAATTAGCCAAACTTAATTGGGGATCCATTATTTTAGACTAATTATTATTTTATCAATGAGATTATTAATCCGAGTAGTAGAGGGCGACACCAGACACTTAAAAGTAACGAAATTTAATTTAATTCTATTTATTTTATTAATAATTGTGAAATTGGAAAAATATTTCAATTTATTAATTAATTTAACATATATTAAATTTTTATATAGATGGCAATGCTGAATGTTAATTAAATAGTTCAATGGGTAGTCGATAGGGGGCGCTATATCCTTATTCGCTTTACCTCTTGAGTCTTGATGGGGATTTGAACCCAAACCATTGCCTTCGATATATTTATCAAGGCCCGTTCACACCGAAAAAATCTGAGAAACGGCTCCCCTATAGCGGGAAACCGTGGCAAACTTAAACGTCACTTTTGAGAAGGAAAAAGATCACAATGCACGGGCCTTTTAGATGTAGGAGGCATTGCCAAACAGATAAGCTATGCTATACTTCCGATTAAAACCTCAGAGCTATAAAAATGATAATATATATTTATAGTCAGAGCGCTTGGATATAATTATACGATTCTAAATCAAATCACAACAAAATGAACTGATGAAATCATCACAACAAAATGAACTGATGAAATCATAGAACCACCATGTTAATTGTAGTCCAAGGACGACTTGATGGTTGTTTAATAAATTAAGATACATGTAATTGGTCCTTTATGAAACTTGATTCAGGGTGGTAAATGTTTTTGAGTTTAATATAAAAATAAAGAAATCCAAGCACATCCTAACTTATACCATTGACTGCTTGGCCCCGTGCTACTTTTTATTATAACCATGGAGTAATATATTAGTAAACCAAGCTTTACCACTCCAGTAATGTTACTCCATAATCAAGCCTAATGGGAAAACAGCATAAGCAATCCTATGAAAAACATTAACATGTACAAAAATGGGCCAAGCCTCGCCTCGTGCCCTTTCCGCCGTAAAACGTTCTGAGATCCCATGTAGAGCCAAGTCTGCCTTTTGTTCTCATTCAATCGCCAATTGAACAATTATGTTATAAATTAAGTCCTTTTCCTAATTAATAACCAATATTCTTTGACTCTATCATTATTATACATCTTTGTTCGTATCAAAAATATCGTGACTTGGCAATCGCAGATAAGTAATATTAAAAGGAAGTCGAGGGGATATTCACTAAATCGTTGCCGATTTTAAAATAATCGAAGGGATATTCACTAAATCGTTGCCGATTTTAAAATAATCGAAGGGATATTCACTAAATCGTTTATGGTCGAGGGGATATGTACAAGTTTATAAGATGAGTCATGCACAACCCTATGCACAAATTATATGGTGAGTTATGCATAACCCTATTTACAAGTTTATAAGGCGAGTTATGCATAACCTTATGTACACCTGCGCTTGCCAAGTCACGATATTTTTGATACGAACAAAGATGTATAATAATGATAGAGTCAAAGAATATTGGTTATTAATTAGGAAAAGGACTTAATTTATAACATAATTGTTCAATTGGCGATTGAATGAGAACAAAAGGCAGACTTGGCTCTACATGGGATCTCAGAACGTTTTACGGCGGAAAGGGCACGAGGCGAGGCTTGGCCCATTTTTAATTTTACACGTAATTTTAATTACGGTAAAATTTAAGAAACGGCACCAAAACCCCTGTCCCTGTCCCTGTCCCTGTCCCTGTCCCGGACGCGTCCGCGAAACGAACGCTTACGATGAGAGAGAGAGGGAAACCGGTCGCGTCCGCGAAACGTACGCTTACGATGAGAGAGAGAGATCGCTAGCGTACGCGGTGGCGATACGAAGCTCCGCGTAGAGAGAGAACTGCCTGCCTGGTATATTAGTGAGAGGGGGAAGAGGGAGAGGGGGCATCCCGCTCGGAGAGAGAGGAAAGAAAGGTAGTTTAAATCTCGCGGGAAACAAGATGATAATTTTCGTGCACTACTGCACTTTGTGCGCGTGATACATCAGAGATTATGCTGGATGGTTAGGTTAGGTTTCGTAAAATAGAGGGGACGCTTTACGGTCATAGTGATTTCTGGTTTAGGGGATGCAGGATTTTGTTTAAATACATTATTTGATTCGTATGGTTTTTAAAAATTATACTTTAGTGGGGTGCACAATTTAGTTTCATTAATATTATTTGAAATGTGACGTTATTAGAAATTAAAGGGATACACGATTGTGTTTCAGAAATGTTTTTAGTTGTACGATTTATTGGAAATCAACTATACGGGGGGTCACGTGAGCCGTGTATTAGTGAGAGGGGGAAGAGGGAGAGGGGGCATCCCGCTCGGAGAGAGAGGAAAGAAAGGTAGTTTAAATCTCGCGGGCTTTTTTGAGTGAAGGGAAACAAGATGATAATTTTCGTGCACTACTGCACTTTGTGCGCGTGATACATCAGAGATTATGCTGGATGGTTAGGTTAGGTTTCGTAAAATAGAGGGGACGCCTTACGGTCATAGTGATTTCTGGTTTAGGGGATCCAGGATTTTGTTTAAATACATTATTTGATTCGTATGGTTTTTAAAAATTATACTTTAGTGGGGTGCACAATTTAGTTTCATTAATATTATTTGAAATGTGACGTTATTAGAAATTAAAGGGATACACGATTGTGTTTCAGAAATGTTTTTAGTTGTCAACTATACGGGGGGTCACGTGAGCCGTGTAAAATTACTATTAAGGCCCAGCCCTTGGGCCATCTTGTTGTACATGTTAATGTTTTTCATAGGATCTCACTTCTTTTTGTAGACCCTCTCGTTATACTTCGGTAGTTATATTATAACAAGACCCTCTCGTGGTACTTCGTTTGCCAATATAATCGCTAACGTTTGTCCATATTTACGTTGAATTACCCCTTCGACCCGCAGAGAATATGCAATAAAGATTGTACGCGATATCCTAATAAAAGAATGTAGCATCAGTTACGACACATTTCTTTCAAACTACTACTCCTATTAGCTTTAATATATATTTAACTTTCGGTTAACTTTGGACCATTACGTCCTTTCATCAAGAACACACACTATTTCAGTTGAAAAGACGGCAGCGCCATCTAGTATGAAAATAAAGAACTAAAGAACAATTTTATAAAAATTTAGGGATGTTTTAATTTTTCTGTGCTTTATAAAATAAATGAAAACTAAATCCTGAATTTTAAGTTTCTATCTCCCCTAGAAGTACCTTAGAATTTTGATGATCGGTGAGTGAGTGAGTGAGTGACAAAATAAGGTATATTTCACCTGCGATATTTCGAAAAGTATATACTGTAGGAACTTGAAATTTGGAAACTATAGCTACGATTGACGGTCCTCGCGGCAAGCAAAATTTCAGGCTTTTACATGTACCCATCACGAAGTTACAGTGGGCTTAAAAGTGCCACGAGTTGCTTCGAGAAAAGGATGTCAGTGCTCGACTTGGCTGGGAGCACTGCCGTGCTCCCAGATTTACCTATTAGAAAAATAGCTACAGTTCTTAATCTGAATCATAACCTTAATTATGTTAGGGGTGTGTTTGTTTTCTCGTCGTTATGCCACCACATCAGCGTTTATTTTAAGCGACTACAACTCGCTACTGGTAATTGTAGGGAGCGTGGATTACCCTTCCGGGTGCTACGGGTGGGATTTTAGCTTTCCAGTGGGTGTCAATTTCAAAATGATCCTGTAATGATTGTTTAGCTTAGAAATGAATGAAGAAATTAAGGGGATATATAAGTAACACTTAACCCCTTTTTGCAGAAGAATAAATGTTATAAGTGGATTGTTTATAATCCGATTGAACTTTGACCTGTAGTGGTGGGTTAAGAAGGGATTAAGTTTATTTGAAATGTTTGACATTATTAATTCTTAGCTTAAAGAGAGTATGAAGTAAATAAAATGAGTTCCCAAAAGGGAATAGACGTTCTTTTCGAGCCATCCGTCTCTGCATCATGGCACTCTCATGATACAAAAAAGACTACAGCGCATGCGTCAAAAAGCGAGATGGAACTTAGGCAAAGTTTTACACGCGTGTCTTTACCACCTGCGCATCTATTAAACATGAAAATATTGTCCACCATAATTTCGATGTTTTATAGTCCCTTTGAATTTTAATTGAACGATTAATATGTGGGTTAATTTCATTCTAAATTGATTTATTATAATTAGCTTTTAAAATGAAACCAAAATAACAAAATTATTATTATTTTACGAAGCCCAAGTGACGTCAGTTATGGAATTTCGGGACTTCCTGGGTTTTTATTATTATGCCTGTAGCTTTCTTAGTTATTGTCCGATTTCGACACGGTTAATCTCTTTTTCAAGCCAGACTCGCGTTCTTTAATTTTCATTAATTAATTATTAACTTCAAATTAAAAAAATTGCATATTTTTTAGTTTAATTCAAACCAAAACCCCTTTTTCAAATGCGAATTTTTCTCTGAAGGGATTAGGAGCAAAAGAAATCTCCAATTTCAATCTGTATTCGATGTACACTGCCAAGCTCTAATCTTCGCTTTTAAAACCCTATTTCAAACGAATACACCCCGCCTTTTACTGCAGTGCTCTCTCCCCATTGAAATACGAGACTTCAAGTGTCCATAAACAGAAACCGATGCTACGATAGCTTAATCTCATATTAATTAATAAAATATATCCCTGCCTTTGACTCCATTATATCTAATTTAATAGATAGCCCTATGATATACAGTAAATACTTAAGAACCGGTTATAAGATAGCTATGGGGCAGTTTTTTATTGCAAGAAACCAAAATTACACATAAATTATTACGAAATTTGGGTCTCGAATTTATGGGACAAGCTTGTTTTTAGAAAGTTTTCGGATTTCGGTGTCGGAAATCACTTACTTCCTAAATTAAGAGCGTTTATTTTATCTGATCTCAAAGGGATTGTGAAGTACATAAATATCTATATTTCACGAAATTTTTAAAATATTTTAATTTACAAAATTTTAACCAAAATATTCATTGTGTATTTATTTTAAATCAAATATTTCCTAGGCACTCTGTAAAAAAGTCTGCTAAATTTCTACATATAAATATGATGACCTTTGACCTCAAATATATCAAGGCCCCAGAATTTTTGGCTTAAAAAAAAGGGCTTTGTCACTACTCAATCAGCTTTAAATTACCTTTAATTAAAATTAAAATAATTAACGAAATTACTCGAGTCATTCGCTGAGAAGTATTTGACCCGCTGACCCCAAAAGGATATTAATATACAATATAGATTTTAGTTTCAAGGTAAAAACTAATTAGCCCAATTTTATTATTTTTTGCGTGTCATAACACCTTTATATTTATGGCAGCATGCTCTGCAACGTGATTTCCTAAGCCTTAACCATCAAAACATCCGCTGAAAAATGCCCTTAAACCATTTATATTACAAAATGGGAAACAACTTTAATTGACGCTAAAACAATAATAATTATTTTAGGCAATTAATATATTTTATAATATTATATTTTATTCAAATTTAACGAACATTAATTGACATGTTTTTCGTACGAAAAAGAGAAAAGTAATTAGCAAAAATTACAGCGACAGATTTTTTTTAATTCAAACATCGAGATAATATTTAAATATTGATATTTATCAATTTCAATTTCAATGCGGCGTTTCAATACAAACCGAACGCTATCTCGTTCCGGCCTTTGACTTGTTTACAAAAAGTTATTTATTATTGTCCTTACTCAAAGGGTTTTAGCTCCGATTTATTTTTTCGATAAAACGAGCCGTTACGGTTTCGCATTCTATTTCTATTTAAGTGGAATATTTTACTAAATGATCCAAATATTTTGTATAATACATACATAAAATAGATTATTTACAATTATAATACACCAAAATGTATGTTGCATACGGTATTTCATAAAATTCACTTCCTGGTGCGTTGTGTTTAAACCTGATAAATAATACCTAACTTATTGAAAAATTTAGACAGCTTTAGTACTCGCGGAAAACATTTTTTTTCTTTCTTTTATTTATTTATTTGGGCTTATATGTAAGTATACTGAGCTAGCTGTATTTTATATAGTACACTGAACTTGAATCGGAACGAAACATGGAGGGATAATTAGCATATATATAGGAGTGGCAACTCGACACTGTAATTTTTTTAATAATAATAATAAATTTTAATCCTTTCAAAAGTAAAAGTAAGGTATTAATAAAAAATATTGAATTTGGTCTTGAGCATCTTGTTTTACGCAGTTTTAAACTCTATAATTTTATTTATTTAGTTAGTTTTATTTAAAACCACGTGCACGTGCAATAAAAAATAAATTCACGCGCATAACGTTTATTTTATTATTATTTTTTTTAATTTCAAAGGAAAAGAAATAGAAATTGCACGTGTATTTTATAAAATATAATTTTTTTATTATTTATTATTTTTTTAATTCAATTTTATTTAAAACCACGTGCACGTGCAATAAAATTAATTCACGCGCCTGACGTTTATTTTATTATTATTTTTTTTTTAATTTCAAAGAAAAAAGGAAATAAAAATTGCACGTGTATTTTATAAAATATAATATTTTTTATTTTACTATTTCTTATTATTTTTTTAATTCAAACTGCGCGTGCCACTCCTGTTCTCTAAATGTTTTAATGCTCTTAGCCAGGAGGGAAAGAAGGTCCCGTCGTCTCTCCTGTACGGAATTTGTTAAGGAAGAGTTTTATAAATGGGTCAGAAAACGAATAACAAGGTTATATCTATCGAACACCTAGGTGTGTGTATATAACATTCATTACAATTACATAATATAATTTTTCGACATCAAGAGGCGTTTTATTTTTTATTTTAGGTTCCTCTTAGTAATGACACCTCTGTGCCTTTCACTGTATAAATATCAATAGGAATATAATGTTAATTGCCCTTATTTTATAGAGGATACGCTTCCTTAGTCATTATTACGCGCAAATTTTAAAAGAGTCGTACGTATTTTGAAAATTTTTCATTCATAGAGTTTTTAATTTATTTAAATTACGTTAAATTAACGGACTCTAAATATTTATTTTAGAGTCGTATTTTGAAAATTTTTAAAGAATTTTTTTTTTATTTTTTTATTTTTTTTCATTCATATTATTTTAATTTATTTAAATTAAGTTGTACAGTATTTTTGGGCGAGGGGATACTCACTACGGGGGCGTATCTGATTTTTAAGCAATACAACACGTAATTGGTAATTACGGTAATTACCAAATAGTCCACGTGACCTTTCTCAATTATACGATATTTTTAATTAATTCCTCCAAAATGCAATTGCTCCACATCCTGCCGCCATTTTGGGAGCTATTTTATTCTCCTGTCTTACTACCCCATGCAATGTGACGTTTCACGACGTAGTATGTATTTCCAAAAGTCCCCCAATACCAAATCCTCTACCCCGCATTTGACCCACATTTCAAATTGAAAATTTTTTGGAAGAGCAAAATGTAAGCCAACCTTCTTAAGAATTTAGACCCCCTACCGTTTTTTCGTCTGCATCCCCTTTTATCTTTATTAACTAAATACTAATTAGGCAAAAATTATAAAAAGGGGGTTTCCGATTTTTTGGGGATAAATGCGAGTCCCAAACTGGTTTGTTTTCGCGTGTATAGGTCATGACCCCTTTAAACGCTTATAATACGCGGCCGGTTGGCTTCGTTTTTTTGGGGTTTTCTTTCGAACTTGAACCTTTAAACTAATGAACTGAACTAAACGTCTGTTTAGTGAACCGTTCTAGATTCACCGTAAACTTTATCGTAATTATGTTAAAATTACTTTTATTTACAATTCTAAATGGAAATGAATTAACCAATGGGTCAGATAATAGTTAAAAAATAAATAATAACCATTTTTTTCCAAGAAAATTTAACGCAATTTTAAGAAATTATATTTAACATTAATATATATTCATAATATTTCAATTATTTAATCTGATACATTTGAAAGTTTATTTTTAAATTTAAGTTATTGTTTTTAATATTATTTTTTAAATCTCGTGAATTTTTTTATATATTTCTTTTAATCTTATAGGTAGTTTTTTTCCTCGATATTTCTAAGATTAATTTTAAAATTTAAATTTGAATGTCAACCAGGTAAAGAAAAAAATTATTTTGATTATCATATTTTCATACTTTTTGAGTATTTGGGTTAATATTGCTCGCATTTGTAATGGATTTTAAAAATCTTTCCCTATTTTCCCCTATATTTTATTTTAATTTTCTACAAAAGATGTAGGCATAGATATAAGATTTTAATCACGAGATGAGTTCAGTTCAGTTCAATTCAATTCAATACTTAAATTAAATTCATATAAAATACTTTTTAAAATAAAGAAATAGAAATGAGGGGGGGAATAATTTTACAACCTCCTTCATGAGGTAAATGTTTTTAAGGGGTGTGTACATGGTGGTGTTATTCCCTTTAAGAGTGGAGTTATGATATATAAAAATATGATATAATTTTTAAATTTCTTTCTTACTAATGTATCCATTGTTTTGACTGTAATTTTTCATGGCTTCATTTTGCGTTAAAACATTATGATTAATTTCGACATGCGATTTTACTTTACTTTCATTTGGAATTGGTTTCGATATGTAAGCCTTAACGAAGAAATGCACGAAAAGAATGAAGTAGGATAAGTACAGCAACATTGTGCTGTAAAGAACGGCGTTACTGACATCGCAACGATCCCCTCTCCAATGAGATAATTGCACGTGAATAGTTACAATTACCCCTAGGATCATTTGAGTAATTTGCGACGTTGTTATAAGCATGGCGATCCAACGTGGGACCCGAACTTTCATAGCTCTTAACGCGAAGTAACTGTACATAATGGCGTGGACCGAGTAGTTCATGACGATGGTCCATCGAGCCAATGAGGAATGATCGGTGTATCCGAACCATAACACAAACGCGGTGGCCACGTGATGGTACCAATGCAAGAAAATTAACTTTTGCTTACGCAAGACGATAAAGGCCGTGTCGATAAACTCAGGCACTTTAGACATGACGAAGATCCATCCCCAAAAGCCGCTAATTGGGTTGTAATCGGCGTAACTTCGATTGCAAGCCGAGAAATGAAATCCGTAATTACTCAGAACGTGGATGAATTCCGGCATGGTCCTCAAGGTACCCATGATACTAAAGACGGCCAAGAGACCATTCCAAGCCGCCAATGGGTAACGCAGTTCGTAACGAGTGCGAGATTTCATGTAAGCTTGACCACCGAAGACCGAGAGGATGTAGGCCAATCCTAGGTAGATGACCACGTGCCAGTTATTGGTCATCCATTCTCGTTGGGTATCCTTGTCGAAATGTTCCTCGAAGGAGAAAATGAAGGTGTAATTGGGAGAGTACTTGAACGTTACTGGGGTTCCGTTCGAGTACAAGGATGTACTTCTTGAGGAAAACATGTTTAAAACGAACAAGGAGTCGATTGTCACCTGAAATTAGTAATTAAAGGGAAGGTTTAGAAAATATATTATTTTCTATCCAATTGGTAGTGATTTTCAAAGGCACGGAAAATTTCATATTGAAAATTGGACCACGAGGACAACTATATTTCCCAGTTATCTCATAAAATTCCCATCAGTTATTCACGCGAATCTCATAAGTTATTTCACGAGATTTTCATCAACTACTTTGCCAATATTAACCATGAAATGGTATCCCATAATTAAAATAAAAAGAATCGAGCTAAATATTTCTCTTTTATCATAAGCATTTGACAGATAATTTTTAAAAATAATATATTTACAAATGTCTGGTTAGAATGATGCATTTTAAAACTGATTAATATATTCAGCAAGCATGAATGAATTAATTTCGAAACAATATATTCTTTCAAGTTATAAATTGGCTAATTTTAAATCGAAAATATTTCACATACCGGCGGAAAGCAGACTTTTATAGAGCCCTTTATATAGGACTCGACGTCAAAGAGAGAATTTACCAAAACTCTTCATTGACAACTCGACTCTATCTTATTTCGAATTAATATTTATTTATTTATTTATCAATAATCATAATGTCAACTCGAATTTTTTGCGTTTTTAACCCTAGTTTCTTCTAATAAACACGAAGCGTGGTTTCAAAGTTTGTTTATGAATATTTCCAAATTAATCATTGTTATAGATATACAAGCCCATTCCCAGTATCTTCCATATTCAAAATTTACAAGGGAAAAACCACGCGGTGTAATAATAAAAATAAACCCGATTTTGAAATTAAAATAGTTCAAATATTCCCAAATTTCACTGTTAAACAAATTTCAATATTGAATTTTCCACTGAGTTTACTAAAAAAAATACATAAACTTCTCAATTTCAAACTAGAAATCAATGTTTCTCCGTAAAATAAAAATTTTGACAATGGCCATTTTTTTACCCCCAAAACTAATTGAAAATTTTGTTAGTAAACTTATACTAGGTGATTTGCCCCTCGACTATAATTGTCTGACAAGAAAAATACATCATTCTATCTCTAAATTTAATCAATTGTCATCAAAGTCATTCATATAACAACGGTACAATAATTTTTCAAAAAACATAAATGGAACTTTACCTTGAATTTGAGGAAACCGTTTTTGAAGTTTGGCGAAAATTTTTGCAAACTAGAATTTAATTTTAAGTCACTGACACCGTTTTCTTTTCGATTTTTATAAGACAGTTGTCTTTAGGCTACGAAATTCGCTTTCGTAGTGATTATGGAGGTACATTGGATCATCATCATGACGGTTTTTTTTTTCCTCCTTATTTTCAAATCGTTGCCGACGATGTCTAGGTAGTCCGTGAATTTAACGAATCCACCTCGATCCAGTTTGTGAATGTGTCTATGCGTGTGCTTTTAGGGGGTTTTTCCAAAAAAGATTTTTTCTTAGAACTTCAAATATAGATATAAACGAAGGTAAGGTAAAGAAAATTGGGTACAAAATTATCTAAGGTAAGAAGAGACGATTTTTCCCAATGACCATCGTCTTTAAACATCCAGGATCAACTAAAATATCTTACAAGTCGAATTTGTTCTGTTTAAAACATACAGGATATTTAGAAATAGGCGCTGGCTATATAAATATGACCGCGAAAACCTTTCTAGCGAAACGATGCGCGCGCCTACCGCTCCCGCTTTCAAATCTTTTAGAAATACAAGTTTAATAGTTTGATTCAAGATTTCAACTCTGGGTTTAATTAAAATCCTTACATGTCATTGGTTATTTCTTATAACCCCCGGAATCATAATAAAACTAACCCGTTTATTTCTAATCTCGTCAATATTATGATATAAAAATTGCTTTGGGTTTTTTTGCTTTTTGCGTTTTGTTGGAATATTATTAACCAATCAGAAACGAGATGCGAATATTATTATAGCCCCCGGAATGGAAAAGGGGTGTTATTTTTATGCAACCAAAAAGAAACTAGTTTCAAAATAATTTTAAAAGTTTAAAATGAAATGAGTTTTTGATAATAGTAGTTAAAACGGTCTCGAAAATTTCGAGGTTACGTTTTAGGTTTCTTTTCTTCAAGGTTGTATAAAAACGTTTCAACTCTAGTAAAAAGTGACCTCAAGATTTTTACGTTGATATCATATAGATAACTGTGCACTAAAGAAATTTCTTAACTTTAACCACACTTCAGGGTTGCCAGTAATTTGTTATAAGAGCAGAAACTGTATAGAATGTTTCTGATAAGTATTACATAAATTAAGGGGGTTGTTCTTTGGAAAATCAATTTTGAGGCGAAAATGTAACTTCTATCTCCATTTTGTTTGCCAGAAGGTACACTGTTTTCGAGTTATGATTTGAGTGTTTTAGGGATGACCCCTTAATTAATTAATTAGAAATCATTGTCTATATCTGTTTCTTAATTAAATTTAAGGGGCCATCCGTAAAATACTCCTTGAATCTTAAATCGAAAACAGTGTCCCTTAAGGCAATCAAAATGGAGATAGAAGTTATACATTTTCGCCTCAAAATTGATTTCCCAAAGAACATCCCCCTTAATTTATGTAAGACTTGCCAGAAACATTATGTAATTCTACAATATACTTTTGTTATTGGTAATTGTTAATTTCATGGACATTTTCGAGGGGTCAGTCACTCAAAGTAATCCGTATACACGCTTGCACTAAATCGATACCACCCAATCATACCTTTAGAGTGATTACACGTAATCGGTCATGGTTGGACAGAGTGATTAGCCCCTCGCGTGGAGGTAATCACTCTGTTCATAAATTACGGGTTAGCAGTTATCTCTGCCAAGGTTTAGGGGGGACTTTGAATATAACCTGTAATCTTTAAATTTATATTTCTTCTGTTATGCTTTATTCAACTTATGATGTAATTAAATATTAATTAAATGCAACTTTGTCTAAAACGTACTTAGGTACGACCGCAAGCTATATTTTACAATTTCCCAAGTTCCTTGGCTTATTTTCTAAATTAATAGCTAAGTATGAAATTACCTCGTATTAGATTTGATCTTGATCCATATAGATCAAAACATTTGTTAACTTTATTATAAGATATTACAGAATTTAAAGAAATTGACTAATACTACATAAAATCTGGCGCTAGAAATAGCTTCATTTTTGGCACGAGAAAAATACACCACCACGTGCTTTTGTATTTTAATATTCAAATTAGGCATAACACAACTACAAGAATTAATTTTAGAAATATAAACTTACCACCGTCTTTGAACGTTTAGGGCGATGTTTACTAGATTTGTAAACAAACTAAAGTCCTTGGTACTTACTTTAGAATAAGTGGCACTTCAAATATCCGGTATTGAATAGCAAAAAATATCACAACTTACCCTTTTAAAAGTGACTTAAAACTTAAAAATAAATAAAGGCCATTTTTAAATAAACAAAAACACATCTTTTATTCATATTAAGAAAACTGCATTCTTTTTTCAATACAACAATAAATTTAATAATAATAATATTAATATTACTTAGAAAACATATTTTGTTTAAAAATTTTGGAAAAATTTAAAAAAAATATTTCCCGATAAACAAAATGGGGTACAAAAAAATTTAACGTTATTTTTGGGGTTGGGAATTAAATTTGGCAATTATTTTAAACTTTCTTAAAAAACCCAAAAGTAAATTAAGAAAAAAAGTACTCAAAAATATTGTTCATGTCATGTCTTTGGAATAGTAGCTCGCGCGCGAAAAATGGCGCAATTTTTTTAACAAACAAAACAATGTTGAGCATTCATGTTATGTTTTCGCCAAAAAACAAATAAACACAATTTTGACTCTTTCTCCATCCATCTTACGCCACTTTCTTGGTCTGAATGGCTTCACCGTTAGCCAACCCAGACTTGACATGTCCATTACAATTCTCGTGGGGTTTGTTGGTGACGTCGCGCTCTTTGGAAACGGAAACGGGCTTACCGAAGTACGATTTAATGAAGAAATGGACGAATAATACGAAATAGGAGGCGTAAAGGAGCATGGTACTGTAGAGCACGTGATAACCGACGTCGCAACGTTCCCCGCGCCAAAGGGTTAACTGGACGTGTATCGTGACGAAGATACCCAAAATCATTTGAGTAATTTGCGACGTGGTAATGAACATGGCGATTTGACGCGGTACTCGGACTTTCATGGCTCTTAACGCGAAGTAACTGTACATGATACTATGGACGGAGTAGTTCATGACGATGGTCCATCGAGCCAATGAGGAGTGATCGGTGTATCCGAACCATAACACAAACGCGGTGGCCACGTGATGGTACCAATGCAAGAAAATTAACTTTTGCTTACGTAAGACGATAAAAGCCGTATCTATAAACTCAGGCACTTTGGACATGACGAAAAGGAACCCCCAAAAGCCGCTGACTTTGTCGTAATCAGCGTAACTTCGGTTGCAAGCGGAAAAATGAAATCCGTAATTACTTATCGCGTGGATGAATTCCGGCATGGTCCTCAAGGTACCCATGATGCTAAATATGGCTAAGAGACCATTCCAAGCCGCCAATGGGTAACGCAATTCGTATTTCTGGCGGGAATTCATAAGTACTCGGCCACCGAATACCGAGACTAGGTAGGCCAGACTGAAGTAGATGACTAGGTACCAGTTGTCTCGCATCCATTGTCGACGTTCCTGGGCTTCGAACGCGTCTTCAAATGGAAACACGACCGAATAGGTCGGCGAATATTTGAAGGAAACGTTCGTTTTGAAGGCTCCGGAGATCATACTGTCCACTTGATCTAAAATTGAAAGAAATTAACATTAAAAATTAGTTAATTATAATTGGTCGAGTCAACGTGGTTTAGTTTAGGGGGAGTTTTTATGCGAAATATTGGGAGGTGGGCCGAGTGTCTGGGGGTTTTCTCTAAAACATATATTTTTAATTAAGTATAGTAATTAAAAGCTATGAACTATGTTTGGGATATTAATCCTTACTCCAAAACGTTAGTTAATTAGACGAAATTGGTCTTTAATTAAAAATTAACCAACGATATCAAATAAAAAATAATTAAGCTTGTCAAGTTATAAAATTACTTAATTCAAATAAAGTTAGCGTACCTCGAAATTAGCCAGAATAAATTTAATAAAATTTAATACTTTTCATAATTAATTTAATTACCCCGTACCTTATTTAAAATTAACTATCCAAATTTAATCGAAAAACAAACAAATCGGGACATTAAACCATAATTTCCATCAAGGAATTAAATTATTTAATCTCTATGTAACTTAACAACCCTTTAAATCGCCTATTATACACGCCCTTATCATTAAAGCTAACAATTATAATTATCTCCGGAGTAAATTGTTTAAAATTATTAACCATTACTTTCCTTGATTAATTTCACCCCTTCAACTAAGCTATTAAACTAAATAAACTTTTCCTTAATAAAATTGAGCGAGATATTAAAAATAACTAAGCCTTAATTTAAAGTAAAATTAAATAACAAGTAATAAATATAATTAAATTGAATTAAATAAAAAATTATGTTAAATACCATGGCCCATGATGATAGTTGAAAAGTCCAATAATAGCGAAAAATCAGAGAGAGCCGAAAAAGTGTTACCAATCTCAGAAAAAAACGATTGTAAACTGAACTCTCGCGAAGCCAAGTGTTCTACCTGACTCTAGTTTTGAAATATTCGGATTTCGGAAGTTCCTAAGCCAACCACGATTGTTCAAAAGTCTCTCGCCCTAAGGGGGTTCAACAAGGCCTACCTGGCGATTTCGCAAGGATTTTCCAAATAACAAGGCATTTCTCGGGGTCATACCGGCCCGGGGAGGGTTGACATTTCTTTGGAAGATAGCTTCAAAAGAAAAATTGGAGGCAGGACGTTTAAGATTTTTTTGAGGGGGTATTCACTAATCAGGTGCGAAGGTCAATAGCAGTCAAGGTTAGATCTTAGAGAGTGAAATGGTTTCGATTTAAGACTTTTTAAAGTGAGATGGTTTCGAAAACCTTTTTATGTTAAGGGCGAGATTTAAAGATAAATATACGGCAAATATGTTAAAGGAATAGAAAAATTTGTATGAAAAAAAATGTAGTAATACAGGAGGGTGAAAGTTATTGTGAGATAATTACACCCCCCTCCTATCAGCTTTGACTTGATTACTGCAGTGTTGTCAGATAAATTTTAATCAAATAGACTATTTCAGAAATTGCATACAGAGGAACCAACACAGGGGCGAGGGGTATTCCGCATCTCGTTAAGAAGTACCTCTAGAGGGCAGTGCGAGTTGGTTAGGCTCCCACCCACGTGTAGTTAACTCAGGCTCCGTCTGGCGTTGCTAATTGGCGCGAAGGAGAATACGCCCAATGCCCCCAACTGTGTTTTGATTTCTCATTATGTAATTTCCGAAATGGTCTATACTCCTAGAGCTAGACTCTCAATTAGTTGGATAGTCCAGTCAAACTTCTATCGTCATCTTTTCTTCTGACCCATGCGCTTAGTAAGACATGAAAAAAAGCGCGGGAAAACCAAGGGAATACCGGATCGTTTGGCCACTCCTGTGCGGTCTTCCTTTTACGCCTCAGGTCAAATTGCTTTGGATTTCCCCGGCGGATTTACTTTTTAATGAGAGTGTAGACGAACCCACACCGCAATGGGGCTTTTTTTTAAATGTATCTTAAACATGAATTACCAGACTCTCTGCTATTACCGCATTACCGTCACTAAAAAACTCGCATTACAACATTCAGTTTCGATTTTCAGGATTACAAACATTAAAGGCTTAAAACGTGATTAGAATTAATAAAACTTGAATTTCAAAGTCTTCATCTAAGATTTAGCTTATTGGGAAATCCCACCGTTTAATCAAAACAATTTTTAAGAAATTTTAAATTTCATTTATACTAGGAAGAAATTAAAATCAAAATTTCCCGCGCGGAATTTCTTTTTATAAATTAATCTATATCAACTTAAAATTTCCTAATAAATTCAGTAATACATATTTATTTTCAAGGACAAAAATTGTTAACTCAAACGAAAAGCATTCAAAGAATCCAAATGGACACAAAAATTTCAAATAAATCAATTTGGAAACTTACACAGATTTTTTTTCCCAAATGTCAGATTTCTGTCCTGTGTATGTACACTGTAGAGTTTACCACTCGCGATTGAAGATTGAAGATTTTTTTCTCTATCTTGAAAAATATGTCACCACCATTTGGAATTTGTATAATTTTAATTTAAAACTAGTATCACGGTGCGCTTATATTTTTACGAGGTTGGAATTATTATCGCTACAGGAATCCTTGTTTAAGAATTAATATTACCTACGTCTCGCTTCCTATTGGACTACCTTGCAATGAAAGGCTAAGCATTGGGTCAGACGTTAAAATAATATTAAACCAAAGCAACCTTGATGTCGAAACTTTTTTTTTTTTTAAATTTTATTTTATATTATTTTTTTAAAATGGTGCGTGGGAATTTTGGCGAGGTTATAGTTACGTGGGGGAGTGTTGAGTCAGAGTTAATATAACACGAGTAAATAATGGTGTACAGGGTGTTTCAAAAAGGGTGGTAATCAATTTAGACCCTTAATAGCATAAGATCAAAGAATATTTTTGAGTCAAAATCGTCCTTAAACTCCCTGTACTTCTATTCTACAATTAACCTTCTTCGAACACCCTGTATTTTAAGAAATCTATTATGGCTTATATTATATTTTTTCCCTTTTTTAAAGTTTGTGGTATTTGAATTTAAGAAAAAAAAAATTATTTCCGAGTTTTTGGTAACTTTCTAAGTCACTTGCAGCTTCGTATTTTGAAATTTAACCCAATTCAGTGAATTAATTCATAAACTTAACTGTATATATTCATTACTTCCTTATATTAATTCATAATTTAGGTTTTATATATCTATCTATATATATAGATATGTATATAGAGTTTATACAATAATAAAAATAACAATAATAAACATAAGGAAACTGTTAATACTTACCACATAATATTTTTGAATGAAACCTAATTTTCAAATAATACAGGAGTTAATAAATAGCAGGAGCTAATCACCCTTAAAAATAGGTCAAATACGCAATGACTGTTTACACAATTAAGCAAACCATAAATTTTAAAATTGCATAAGCTAAGCCTTTCGCTATTCAAATACACCCTTAATCTTGTACAGTAGTAACATTTTCACATATTGGGAATATGTACAACTATATATGCCTTTTCTTTTTTTCAAATCCGCTAAATGAAACAGTGACAATACAATTTTTTCCGGGCGCTCTGCCAAACGCATTAATTAAGGACATATCCGATCGAAATCACGAGCCGTAATCGAACTCGCCTTTAATAGCGCTTTAAAAAATTAAATTGCATATTGCACGTGAGCCGGAACTCGTGGGATTAACGGTAAATTAACTTAAGAAATCTCGTGCCAAAGCTATTTTAACTAAAATAGTCTATTTTAGTTTATAGGTTGTCTGTTAAATGTAAATTAATTCGAAGTTTTGTCGTGATTTTTTTGGTTTTCTATGGGATTAAAAGCTATTAAAATTGGCTGATAACTTCAGGTTAATTAATACATCCTGTTATTGCATGGAGAGTATTTATCCATGCGTGTTATAATTTATAATAATTTATACCGTTATTCAAATGTAAATTTATAAATTTACTACAGACCCTTTTCAAATGTATCGTCTGCTCCTGATATAGGGTTAATACGTAACATCCCCGTTATATATTGTGGTTCCAAAGACTTTAGATAGAGCTACAAAGTTACCAGTCCTTTCGTTTGCATTACTGAATTAAAACCTCGCCGGCAATCGAGAAGAGATTTTTTATTTATTTATTAATTTATTTATTTACCACATCTCGCGTGTCATGCTAAGAGTACAGTAAAGGGAAGGCTTTCACAGCCGTAGTGTCTCGTATAATTTATTACCAGCGTGGGATGAGACCGATTATAGCCTAGGCAGTGGGGGGAAAGCTATAAACTTAATGATTGATTATCAATTTATGATACAACGTATAAATAAAGGTATAAAAACACCTGATTATTTCACCCCCGACTTTTGTAAAAGGAATAGATCATTTAAGAGTATTATATTTCGAAAGTGCATATATAATAATGAATATTAGAAGCTTGTGTCTACATCTACAATATTAAAGTTAAAAAAAAGAGATTGACTTACAGCAAGCTGTTAGGCGAACTTGATTCAACCCCGTGAATTTATTGAACTCGGAAGTCAAATAACAGGTGTGTGTGGAAAATGGAAACACGCAATAAGCATCAATATTTGATAAAATCCTTGAATTATAAATTATTCATAAATCATTCATATATGGGATGCCGTCTTCTAGACATCAAATAGCATAAATTTGCAATTATTTAAATATAAATTTAAGCCATCAAATAGCTTAAATTTACATTATTTAAATATAAACACATATAAAAATTGCTTTGCCATATTTACCCTGTTGAAGAGTTTGTAAAACTAACTTTAATTATTTATATTTAAATTTCAAAAGAACTTGTACGCCCGCCTTAAGCCTAATTTGAAGGAAAATAAAATCACGTGATTTTTCTCGCGCCAACTAATTTTAATATACCGTAGAACTTGTGTCTAGACAGCTAGACGATTTCTTACACGTTTGTTGGTCAATTTCTTGAACTATTTAATTAGCCAATCAAACCATCTTGAATTAACCAAAATTTAGAAATGAAAAGAAATGGTTTAAGTCCACGTAACAAATTCCAAAATTACAAAGTTTATATTTTGAATCAGCAAATTACAACTATTTTTATTGATCTTTAAAATGTATTATAAAACATTAATTCTTTATAAGTAATTTAGAAAGAAGTATATATTTTTAAAATGATTGCGCATTCAATATTAAGTAATTATTTGTACATTTATAGACAAAGTATATTGAGAAGACATGATGTAAATGTCTCGCGGCCAATCATAATCGAAGTTGGGTAACATACAATGCATATCAAAAAACACAATATGGAAATTAAACGGGATTTTATCCTTCTCTAATTATTATCAGCCGATATAATAAATTCCTCGGAGTACAGTGTGGAAAAGGTTAATTAGTCCAAAACTTTTTAATTCAAGAACTGGGGGTTACTGGTCCTCGGGACCAGTTTATTATTATTGCGAATCTATTGGAGAACAAAGGCTGGGACCAGTCCGGAGACAAGTTTATTATTTAGGACACTAGGGGGTCACTGGTCCCAAAGGACTAGTTTAAGAAATATCCTTATTTCCCAGACTGTTGGTGAGTCAAGAGATTGCAAAAAGAAAGGCTACCAGTTCAGTTTGAATCAGTACTTGACTAATTTGGCTCACAGAGGGCCTGACAACACGGCACTGAAGTGGAAGCAGATAGTAAGGGGGGATTTTCTTTAGCCCCTTTTGTTAAAACTGTCTATTCTGACCTTTCCCACACTGTGTAGCTATAGCAATGTCAGGAAAAATATTATAAATAACTTCATATTTATACCGAAATTGTATAGAATTTTTTAAGGCAAGATTGGTTAAATCGCCTTTTAATAGCACTCTATTGGAAACGTAACCTTGTGCTAGAATAATAACGGACATTAGAAATTTATTAGTGCCATAAGAAACAGCGGTTGAGTTAAATATTTTAACGGGGCTCATTTCCTACTATTCATTTCTGCTGATAATGACGATCATTAAGACAGGGCTTTTTGTAAGAAAAATACATCCTAAAAGATTTAGTTGAATTTTAAATTTGTCAGTTATGCTATATAATAGTTATAGACTTTGATAGTACCAAAGGTTTTGGACGTCAAGTCTTGATAATGACTACGAACGTTTAGAGCACTTTTATCGCGTAGTCTCTCGTATGATGCCAACAAAACAGCAAATATCTCGTCAGTTGTGATTTGTAAATGTATAAGTATCCTTGGTGGTAGACGTACGCCGACAAAAAACCGCTCTAAAATTCGATACGCCTCTCACTACTGCATCATGCGAGGTTATAACGTAATATGCTTGCCGCTTGTTGAAGTTTATTAGCGTGTAAAGATTTAAAGAGTGCATACAACCTCGTATTACTTGCAAGTATTTGTTTGTTTATTTATTTATTTAAAGAATTAGTGTAGTGAAAGTCTCGTGGATCAATTAATGATATTGAAAGATTTAATTTTGGACACTGTCAATATATTAGAAATCGTGCCAGCAATTCTGGAAGCAATTAGAAACAGTACCAGTAATTCTCAGGAGCCAATTAGAATCCGTACCGGCAATTTTCTGACCAATTTGAAACCGTACCGGCAATTTTCTAAACAATTTAAAACCGTACCGGCAATTTTCTAAACAATTTAAAACCGTACCGGCAATTTTCTAAACAATTTAAAACCGTACCGGCAATTTTCTAAACAATTACAAACCGTACCGGCAAATTTCTAACCAATTAAAAACCGTACCGGCAATTTTCTAAACAATTACAAACCGTACCGGCAAATTTCTAACCAATTAAAAACCGTACCGGAAATTTTCTAAACAATTAGAAACCGTACCGGCAAATTTCTAACCAATTAAAAACCGTACCGGCAATTTTCTAAACAATTAGAAACCGTACCGGCAAATTTCTAACCAATTACAAACCATACCAACAATTTTCTAACCAATTAAAAACCGTACCGGCAATTTTCTAAACAATTAGAAACAGTACCAGTAATTCTGGAACCAATTAGAAACCTTACCAGCAAATTATAAATTGTAAAAAAAAATATTTAATCAGAAATTAAGAAGGACTACTCCGTGAACCAATTAGAAACGATACCGCCAAGTTGTTGAATTAATCCAGCAAAAACAATACCACCATCACGTCAAAATCCGCTCAAATTACAAAATGGAAACCGTCTCCGTTTTTGAATCGAACTCAACAACGAAATTCACGTTCAATTTCGAGAAAACATTCGATACCGCGACTATGACTCAAATTTTCAACGACAAATTATACCTGCCTTACATTTTCGCCGCCACATACCTGGTGTCGGTATTTACCGGCAAAGAATTAATGAAAGATAAGGAACCTTTTAAACTGAAAGAATGTCTAATTCTATGGAACGTCTTGTTATGCGTTTTCAGCGCTTTTGGTTCGTGGCGCATTTTACCCGGACTATTTCAAGTGACATGGCAACATGGTTTTCATTATTCGATCTGCAACCGTGGGGATAACTTGGATAATGCTGTCATTGGATGCTGGTTTTGTTTTTTTACCGTTTCCAAGGTGTTTGAGTTGTTAGATACCGCGTTTATCGTTACCAGGAAGGGTCAATTGAGTTTCTTGCATTGGTTTCATCACGCCGCCACTCTAATCGTTACGTGGCACGGATTCGTCGAGTTGATCTCACTTTGTCGTTGGTACACCGGCATGAATTTCGCTATTCATACGATCATGTACGGATATTACGCCTTAACCGCTGCTAAAATTAAGATACCCCGTTTTATAGCTAAATGTATCACTGTTTCCCAAATTACTCAAATGGTTATCGGTGCTGTTGTAAGTCTAGTTAGTTGGGTGACGCTTTTGAATGGGAAAAAATGCGATATTTCTATCGGGTTAAGTTTCGCCTTTGTTTGCATTTACGGCATTTATTTTTACCTATTTTTAAAATTTTTCTTGGCCAGTTATGTCAAAGGGCAGAAAATTAAGTCTAAAAGACAGTAAAAGGGGAAATAATAATAATACGAAGTTCGTTACTTGAAGTGTTGAAGAATTCAAAGGAAAATATTATCCTAGTTTAAAGGGACTCCAAAGAAGGCAGCGGCGGGTGGGTTAAATTTATTTTGAAATACGTCAGAGGTACGTGACCGAGTTGAGGCGTGGTTCAAAGAAATGTTTATTTTATTATTTCGAAAATGAGCACTTCCGGGGACTGGTGCTGCAGTCTCGCGAAAACAAGGACTAGGTGACCAGTCCCACTCCATACCGAGTCTTTGGATCTTAGCGTCACTTGGTGCCTCTGACTTAAATTGGATTTGTTTTAACCCCTTCCAAATTATTGCTAATTAGCTTGTTTACTGCCACCTTTTAAACAGTATTTCATTTAATTTAGTTTCTTTCTACCCACAAAAGAGGGCACTTTTAGCCACTCGTATAATCTTTACCCACCAGATGCTACCCTTTTTATTGTTCCTTTAATTAAGAATTTTACTCATAAACCTAAATCCCTAAGGTTAAAAAGGCAACCAACCTGACCCTTCATTAAACAGAATCAAACCTAACCTAACATAAATCACGTGGATTATTTTCTCGCGCCACGTTTTCGTACACGTGCTCTGGCCAATTTCTGAAACTCTAATAATAGATATTTTTCAGCCTAGGAGGATCCATACCTTTTACCCAAGGAGGCCAGGCTTTGACTCCACTAAGGAGTCTCTTCTCCCTGTGTAAGAGTTGAAGACTGGCCTCCTTGTGTAAATGGTATTAATCCTCCCAGTCTGAAAACTATATGTATACCGTTTGAGACCCTTGCTTTTACTACCAACCGGTTTTTCACTTTGAATATTTTGACTAACCATTTAAATTAAATTCCTATAAAGTTTTGGCAGGTAGGTAATTTGATATAAAATATTTTTTACCTAATGTTAGTTTTCTATCACTTAAATTGTATGCCAGCGCCAGAATAAAATACGCCTTTATATAATATGTTTAACAATATTTTGATTTTCTGCCAAATTCTTATCTCAATTACATAGAACTGCGTATAATTAATTGACTTTAGGTGGCAAAGGTTTGGCCTTTTGGGTAAATTTCTTGAAGGTTGTCTTGATTTGTTATCTAATTGTAAGATGCCGCGTACCTTTTAGTGTTTAAGGTTAAAACTGTGCAATGTCCTTCTAAGAGTTGCACTCAAAATAATTACGTGATTAAAATATAAATCAAACTAATTAACAACAATTTAATTTCCTTGGGATTAATTGTTTTCGTACGTGATTGCCTAAACGTTTATAATAAAATATTATTTTTGTACTATAAGAAATATTAAATATTGAAATTGTTTATTTTCTCATTTTTATTTATTTAATGGGTGGGTTGGGTTTCGTTTTCTCTTTATAGTCTCTTAGCATCTTGTAGTTCGGAAAGACGAAATAACGTACGGTTACGAGTATTAATTAAATATTGGGATAATTTTGTTGTTTTTCTCGTGATAAGAACCGGGAAATTTTTAATGTTTTGTTTTTGTTTTAAAAACATTAATATTTCAAAATGAAAATTAATACTACACTAATTTGAAGATATTAAAATAATTCTGCAATTATTCAAAATTAATCGTAGATTTGAATTAAAATTGGCGCTGAGACATTCCTTATTTTTAAATTTATTTCAATAAATTTTAATTAATTAGATTTTTAGTCATTTTTATTATTATTATTTAGCTTTATTTGCAATTATTAAATTTCATTTCCAATTATTAAGTTTCATTTGTAATTATTAAATTTCATTTGCAATTATTAAGCTTTATTTGCAATTAAGTAAGTTTTATTTGAAATTAATTATTTTTATCTATAATTAATTATTTTATTTATAATTAATTATTTTTGTTTATAAATAATTAATTATTTTATTTATAATTAATTATTTTTGTTTATAAATAATTAATTATTTTTATTCAAAATTATTTAATTGGATTTATCTAATAAAATTTAATATTATCTATAAATGATATAAAATAATGAATCGTAAAGGTTACTCACCCATTTCAATAGAAAAATTTACAATAATCCATTTAAGAAATTGTTAAATTTCACACTCGAGTGATTTGGCACCGTTACACTGTTTAAGCGCTTATAATCTGTGCTTAAAAATCACGTTAAAAGCTGAATGAAAATTGAGGGTGTTTTTAACATATATACCGTTATAGTCCTGGGCAATGTTTTTCTTTTTAGTTGAAACATTTTTTTTCCTGTTTTTTATAATTAAGTTAAAGACGGTATTGACATCTGTCTTAAAACAGTTGAAACGTTTTATGCTTGTAATTGTGACGTCATCCTTCATTAAGATCGTGATGTCACGATGCAAATTAGGGGCGATCGACGTCAGAAACAGGTTTTCTGCGAAAGAAGTGGAACGTCTGGGTGAAAACAACTTGAAGTGAAAGTGAAATCATTTTTTCCTTTCTACATATTTTTACTTTTATTCGTAATTCACGATTTTAGACTGATTTTGAGTCGAAAATGTAACTTCTATCTCCATTTTGTTCGCCCTAAGGGACACTGTTTTCAACTTAAAGGCCGACTTCCATGGAAGAGAGTTCTAGCGAACTGAAAACCGAGCATCGAGACTAACAATGGAGCGACCGTACCGATTTTCGAATCCCCGCTGGGGTAAAAGTTGGAGGGGGTTCTAGCTAACTGAAAGCCGTGCTATGTGGTTCTAGCGAACTGAAGATACACAGTAGAGAATTTCCTTCAGGGGAAAGCAAAAATTCGAGAGGAAATAAATTTAAAAGGATTTCTATTGTTCATCTTCAGTTCGCTAGAACCACATTGCACGGCTTTCAGTTTGCTAGAACCCTTCCAACTTTTGACCCAGCGGGATTAGAAAAACAGCACGGTCGCTTCATTGTTAGTCTCGATGCTCGGTTTTCAGTTCGCTAGAACCCTTTTCGCTGGAAGTCGGCCTTTAAGATTCAAGGATTATTTTACGGATGACCCCTTAAATTTAATTAATTAAGACAATGATTTCTAATTTAATTAATTAAGGGGTCATCCCTAAAACACTCTTGAAAATCATAACTCGAAAACAGTGTCCCTTGAGGCTAACAAAATGGAGATAGAAGTTATATATTTTCGACTCAAAATCGGTTTCCCAAAGAACAATCTTAAACTGCTTGACAAATTTCATCCAAATTCATTCAACCATTAAAGCGGGATTGAGTAACAAACATACAAACATCGAAACTCTCAAACTTTCACATTAAACATATTTTACCTTACAATTTAAGGTATTTTGCAACATTTCCAAAAAAGAACAATTGTTATTTTAAAATTATTTATGGTAGTTACTTTTAAATCTTATAATTATTTTTTTTTTCACGAGAAAAACATTCTTGTTATTTGATAATTAACCCATATATCGAAATTGGAAGCATATAAGAAATTTACTCATTTATAATCGAAGTGTTTTTGTTTACGTATAAAATCAAGGGAACACTACAATTAAACAAATATTAAATACCTTTTATTATTATTTTTCTTTAGGTTTAATTTACAAGAAATATTAAGGAAAGAAAAAGGGTTATGAGAAAGGGTAATTTTTTCACGGGCAGGTTTGTTTACGTATAATTATATATGCAAATTTAAATGATGGTATTATTTAACTCTTTCAAGGTCACGTTCAGCATTTCAGTCTTAATTTTCGCATTATAATAACGTAATAATTAAGCTGATTTTTCCATGTCGCCAATAAGATTATTAGTTAATTCCAATAATATTTTTTTAAGTTGGCAACACTTTATTTATAACTATAAGTTAATAAGATATGTTCCATATGTATGACTTCGTAATGCTAGAGACTTATTGAGAGAATGATAAGCGAGAATTGACTACACTCGGTTAATTTTGCAGTCCATCTTCCAATTTAGTCTGTGCCTCACCTGGCATCGCTTTACCTCGAATCTATGACGTTTCACTTACGTCACTACACCCTTAACATTGTGACTTTATGATTAAATCGTGGGGGCTTATCACTGTAAACCGATTACGTGTAATAATTTTATCACTGTCAAGGATTGGGTTTGAAAGATTACGCGTAATGAATTTAGTACAGTTAAAGGTACAGCCTTATACACTGGGTGACTAACCTTTCAAATTAAACATTCTTCTATTTCAATTATGACGTAAAAGCATAGAAACTACCCTATTTTTACAACTTTGAAGTTTATTAAAATAATAATAAAAATCTTTTATTATTGTTTTAAATTGAAAGTGGTTTGTATAGAGCGACACAATAATAATATAATTGAAATACAAGGATAATTTCGAATGGAGTGGGAATATACTTGTTAAAATATGATAATGTTTAGGCTTAGATCTATAAGCAAGAAACCAAAATATTAAAATGAAATTATTTATTTTACAACGCTTCTTTTTATACATTATTGTATGTAGCTTTAAAAAATTTTATTTCAAATTATTATTAAACGAAAATGACTTTTTTTTTCCAAAAAAAATTTAAAAAAAAAATGTGATAATGAAACAATAACAGCAACAACAAAACAATGAGCACAATTCAAATTGATTTTAAAATTTCCAAATTACATTTAACCCCAAAGTTGCCTACTAAATCTAAAAACTTAATTTTTTTAAAAAATCACTTAAGGTTGACAAACAATTCACGATATGAAAAAGTAGAAAAAGATGGGTGTATTTTTTTCTGTACTCAGTACATCGGTCGTTTAATAAATGAAATCATGGAAGTTTATATGTTTATATATTAAAAATAGATGAATATTACAAGTTTAACATCAATTTGACTAAAATATTAATACACAATTTCCCTATTAATTTAATCTCTTCAGCAAGTAAAATCAAAAATGGACGGGAATGTTTTAATTAACACCATCCATTTTGGATCTATGGTTGACTATAATTATATTGTACTTGTTAATTAAGAATGTTCAAAAAAAATTATTAAAAATAACGAAAGAACCTTAATTTAAATTAAGTAATGGTTCTTACTTGCCAAAGAATAAATTGGCGCGTTTTATTTGAAGGTACGCGCGCTTGCGCGGGAAATGAATTGGATGATTTTTCTACTCCACCTTAGATCGCACGTGGCCGTTTGTAACAGGAACGCATGTGCCATTTTGCGCCAATTTTTTGTAGCCATTAGATAAAATACCATTTTTAACAACTTGACCATTCGTGTAGCCGTTTTGTTTAACGTAACCATTGGAGGAATTGTGGGACGGGGCGACAGTCTGTTTAACTAAGTAAGCCCTGATAAAGTAATTGGTAAATAGGATAAAATAAGAGACGTAAATCATAATGGATACGTTGACCAAGTGTTTTTCAATGTGACATTCGTTACTGAAACGCGTAAAGTAGAAAACGTAACCAAATACGACGGAACCAATGATCATTTGGGTTATTTGGAAGACGGTAATGAACATTGAGATCCATTTGGGGATTCTGAATTTCATGGCGCGAAAAGCGTAGTAACTGTACATCAGGGAATGGACGGAGTAATTCATGACGAAGATCCAACGCGCGGTTGAGGAATGATCTTGGTATCCGTACCACAAGAAGACGGCGGTAGCCACGTGATGGTACCAGTGCAAGAAAATCAACTTTTGCTTACGTAAAACGATAAAGGCGGTGTCCATAAATTCCGGGATTTTTGACATGACGAAGAGACATCCCCAAAAGCCGCTGATCGGGTTATAATCGGCGTAACTTCGGTTACAAACCGAGAAATGGAACCCGTAGTTGAATAGTACGTGGAAGAATTCCGGTGTCGTCCTCAAGGTACCCATGATGCTGAAGATGGCCAGACCAGCGTTCCAAATGGTTAAATACGGTCTAAGGTCAAATCTCTCTCGCTTCTCCATGATCTTTTGACCCAGGAAGACTAAAGTTAGGTAGACAAAACCCAGGTACAGCGAAAGCTGCCAGTTCTTGCGCATCCACTCTTGCCAAGCATCCTTATCGAAATTTTTTTCGGCGTCCAAAATAAAGGAGTAATTTGGGGAGTAGGCGAAACTTATATTATCGGATCTTTGAATCATCGTGATCAAGTTACTACAAAAAAAAATAAACAAAAATAAAATTATTATTTACCTTATTACCGAAAAAACTTCGATTAAAATTCAAAAGAACAGTTACACAAGAAAATTAAATAAATTGGGTCCGAGCTGTTTAGCTCGAAACGCTTGTCCAGAACAGAGATTTTCATAATATATATTAGAATTGGTAAAATTCATCGTAATTATCTACTAGTTTTATTTAATTAACTCGAATTAAACGAACCGATATAATTTTGACCTCGAATATTTGACAACTAAACTGGAAATGACTCGAGGTAATTTAATCTTCGATTTTTGAACTTGTAGAGCTTAGTTCCCCCAGTGTTGCCAGGCCGTTTGTGAGTCAAGAGATTGCATAGAGGAAAGCATAACAGTTCGGTTTTATTCAGTACTTGTGACTAAATTGACTCAGAGTTCGCCTGACAACACTGAAGCTGAGATAGGGGAGGGGGCCAATTTAAAGAAAACTATCTATTAAAAAAAAAACCGTAACTGATAATCCAATCATCAACAAGTTGGGAAAACCAAAATATTACCTCTCCGTGTCGAGAAGATTATATAAACTTAAGTATCCAATGAAAACGTCGACCTTTTTGCCCTCATCCTTTCCCGCGCTTTGCGCTTCCGCATTTCATCCTTACTCTCAACATTATCTTCCTCCATTTTACATACAAAAATCATATACTCACAAAAAGAAGCGGCAAAAAGCTGCTGGCTCTTTACAACCACTTAATTTGACTTAATATCCAATTTCCAACAACAATAATATACCGGTAGTTTAATTGACAACCTACTAGCATCGAAATTCTCATTAAGAATGGCTCACGCGGATAAAAAAGGGCAACTTTCAACTAGGTTGGCGTTATCTCATTAGATTTGAAAAATATCATTTGTTTTTTTACCAATGCCTAACCGATTGGATTTTTTTAAAGCAATCTTAGCACCAAAAAATAATTTTTGATACAAAATAAATGTTTTATATTCTTATTAAGAATAAAACAAGAGGATAAAAAAGGTTTGTCCTCTCGTAATTTTTTAAGCTTTTATCATGATTACTCTATACAACAGTAACAAGGAGTATAAACCCATTAGTGGAAGCAGTATTTTTTTCCGAAACAATCTTGCTTATGTTTATCCTCTCTAGACTTCGCTAAAAACGTATTACTCCTACGTAAAGTATTAATAGACAGGCAAGGATTCATACCATTAAAGAAGGAGCGCAATATTATCCATATTTTCATTTCATATATAGAGAAAAGAAATTATTATGTTTCCGAGAGGAGCTTCCCATTTTTGTTGTTGTTTTGAAAAATATATCGCAATGCACGGGCCTTGATAGATATAGGAGGCAATGAATGAAATATATCACAATGCACGCGCCTTGATAGATATAGGATGCAATTATTGAAATATATCAAAATGCACGGACCTTGATAGATATAGGAGGCAATGAAGGAAATATATCGCATGCACGGGCCTTGGTAGATATAGGAGGCAATGATAACCTCTCACTTTGCACGAGAGGTTTATCTTTAATATTTAAATAAATATAATTATTTTTAATTATTTTAATCTTCAATAATTAACATTAATAATAGTTAAATCGTTTAAAATAAAGCTATACCTATTATCATCTCAAACTTTGCTAATATTGACGTTTAAAGTGATGGGTACCCCTCTTGCCCGCTTTCTTCAAATTTTGGGGTATATATACGACTCGTTTCCAATATAATAGTAAGGAAAAAGCGCAATTGCGAAAACCTTTGGTGGCGATCCCACCTTAGGGAGGCTAGACGTTTCTCGTAACCCTAGCTGATCGCCGCGTATATCCTAAAACCAAACGATGATAATGGAGTAGAAGCCAATGATACAGATTGGTGTCTATGTGGAATAGACGGAAGACCAGTGGATGGTGGTGTTAGAAGCCAGTGTAAGTGCAGACTGGTGTCAATGTGGGATTGACAGAGAACAGAGGATGGTGGTGATTGGAAGCCAGTATATACAGACTGGTGTCCAAGTCGAATGGACGAAGACCAGAAGATGGTGGTGATTAGAAGCCAGTAAGAACAGACTGGTGTCCGTGTGGGATGAACAAAGACCAGAAGATGGTGGTGTGAGAACTCAAGTAGAGGAGCCATTTCCGTGACTGTGAAAGCAGTTCGGAAATGGCGAACACGTTTGCTCCGATACGCAAACTGCGAACGCGGTCACGTGGGTGTAACAACGGACAGACAGACAGACAGACAGACAGACACACAGACAGACAGACACGGCCGTTACAGAACCTCTCCTGGACTACGTCACACGGAGAGGTAACAACAAGTTGGGAAAACCAAAATATTACCTCTCCGTGTCGAGAAGATTATATAAACTTAAGTATCCAATGAAAACGTCGACCTTTTTGCCCTCATCCTTTCCCGCGCTTTGCGCTTCCGCATTTCATCCTTACTCTCAACATTATCTTCCTCCATTTTACATACAAAAATCATATACTCACAAAAAGAAGCGGCAAAAAGCTGCTGGCTCTTTACAACCACTTAATTTGACTTAATATCCAATTTCCAACAACAATAATATACCGGTAGTTTAATTGACAACCTACTAGCATCGAAATTCTCATTAAGAATGGCTCACGCGGATAAAAAAGGGCAACTTTCAACTAGGTTGGCGTTATCTCATTAGATTTGAAAAATATCATTTGTTTTTTTACCAATGCCTAACCGATTGGATTTTTTTAAAGCAATCTTAGCACCAAAAAATAATTTTTGATACAAAATAAATGTTTTATATTCTTATTAAGAATAAAACAAGAGGATAAAAAAGGTTTGTCCTCTCGTAATTTTTTAAGCTTTTATCATGATTACTCTATACAACAGTAACAAGGAGTATAAACCCATTAGTGGAAGCAGTATTTTTTTCCGAAACAATCTTGCTTATGTTTATCCTCTCTAGACTTCGCTAAAAACGTATTACTCCTACGTAAAGTATTAATAGACAGGCAAGGATTCATACCATTAAAGAAGGAGCGCAATATTATCCATATTTTCATTTCATATATAGAGAAAAGAAATTATTATGTTTCCGAGAGGAGCTTCCCATTTTTGTTGTTGTTTTGAAAAATATATCGCAATGCACGGGCCTTGATAGATATAGGAGGCAATGAATGAAATATATCACAATGCACGCGCCTTGATAGATATAGGATGCAATTATTGAAATATATCAAAATGCACGGACCTTGATAGATATAGGAGGCAATGAAGGAAATATATCGCATGCACGGGCCTTGGTAGATATAGGAGGCAATGATAACCTCTCACTTTGCACGAGAGGTTTATCTTTAATATTTAAATAAATATAATTATTTTTAATTATTTTAATCTTCAATAATTAACATTAATAATAGTTAAATCGTTTAAAATAAAGCTATACCTATTATCATCTCAAACTTTGCTAATATTGACGTTTAAAGTGATGGGTACCCCTCTTGCCCGCTTTCTTCAAATTTTGGGGTATATATACGACTCGTTTCCAATATAATAGTAAGGAAAAAGCGCAATTGCGAAAACCTTTGGTGGCGATCCCACCTTAGGGAGGCTAGACGTTTCTCGTAACCCTAGCTGATCGCCGCGTATATCCTAAAACCAAACGATGATAATGGAGTAGAAGCCAATGATACAGATTGGTGTCTATGTGGAATAGACGGAAGACCAGTGGATGGTGGTGTTAGAAGCCAGTGTAAGTGCAGACTGGTGTCAATGTGGGATTGACAGAGAACAGAGGATGGTGGTGATTGGAAGCCAGTATATACAGACTGGTGTCCAAGTCGAATGGACGAAGACCAGAAGATGGTGGTGATTAGAAGCCAGTAAGAACAGACTGGTGTCCGTGTGGGATGAACAAAGACCAGAAGATGGTGGTGTGAGAACTCAAGTAGAGGAGCCATTTCCGTGACTGTGAAAGCAGTTCGGAAATGGCGAACACGTTTGCTCCGATACGCAAACTGCGAACGCGGTCACGTGGGTGTAACAACGGACAGACAGACAGACAGACAGACAGACACACAGACAGACAGACACGGCCGTTACAGAACCTCTCCTGGACTACGTCACACGGAGAGGTAAAAATATATTAATTATCAAAGTACCTTCTTGACCCCCCTCAAAAAAATTAACTTAATTTAGATTAAAGTTGAAACGAAAATAATAGTAAAAAATCAACAAAAACTTACTCTAGAAAAATCGTTGAAAATAATTTTGAAGTATCTTTAAAAAAAGGAATAATCTCGAAATAAAAAAACTTGGAGAACTACTACCGTAACTCGACGCGATAATAAAGATATATCTCTCTTTAATTTTAAATAAATTTATTGGTCACTACACCACACGCGAGGAGTACGTGTAGGCCTGGTTAGGTTCACCGAAAAAAGACCAAAACCTAGTCAACAAGTACCAGGCGCAGGCGATAGCGAGAAAAAAACCACCAAACCCAGACAAGTTGCAAGGATGGTTTCGGTGAGACTGAACTTCTTACTATCTACGTTCGATTTTATAAAGTCAACCCTGCACATGAGACCGACCAAGTAGCGCCAATAGCTAAGCCTAAAAAAGGGGGAAATGGGGGAGTAAATGGTTTGGTTCACGCTCAATGCCAAGAGCCAAGGTATCCACCCTATCTTGAAGATGAAGGACTATTTTACCTTAAAGCATTTTACATTATGTATTCCGCCGCCGTATCTCTGTGGTTAAGATTTACCGTAGCTTAAGGTTGCCCCTTGTGTCAAGAAAGCTTTTTACCGTGTTTACAATGAAAAGAATGCATTAACGTTACTAAGAAAATTTGGACAAAAGCCTGTGGTACCATCGGGTACCGTGCTACTACTACCATTGTACCATGAAGAGTTTTCGTTTTGACAAAATGTATGAAGAGTAGTAAATGGGGAAAATGACATACGGGGATGGCTTTATTATTCCATTGTCAATATTCTTAGTAACATTAATACGTTCTTGATAACCCAACACCAGTCCACGTGGTGGGGTTATTTGCCCCCTAGGTCATCTACATCGAAAAAAAGATTAATTATTGAAAGAACTCAATAGCAAACAATAAATAAATAACCGAGGGGGTAACAACCGCAAGCATATTAAAAAGCATGATTTGATTTACCTTTTCAAACCACCAATGTAAATTAGATCTCAGGTGTTGAGCGTTTTTGGGAAGTCCTTTAACTTGGACACCACTTCTTTACCAATGAGTTCTCTATCTCACAATGGCATCTTTCTTAAACAGATAATTTTCACTATTGGGGGTTCGAGCAAATGCCTTCCCTATCTCTCTTAGCTTTGGGGCAGTGTTGTCAGGCTCTGTCTCTACCTCCTAAAATTTCAAGTTCAAAGAAACTGCCAGTCCTTATCAGTGCAATCATTGGCCCACCAAAAGGGGGAAAACGGCAAAACCCCATTTTGTAAAGAAGCAAAAAAAAAAGCCTTTCTATCGGTAACCATCATTCGGAAATCTCTCGAACTTTCCAACTTTTGAACAGAAGATTGCATTGATTTCGCCCCTTTCTTTGTAAATACCGTGAAAAGGTCGCATTCAATGTCCAGAATTTTCTTGAAATCGTCAATAAAAAACCCCCAACCCTGCCAAAGAGCAACGTACCAACCTGTAGTAGTAGTAGCAGTAGTACCTTAGTTGTAATGAAAATTCCAATGAATCCCGGGGTGGTAATATTCTTTCACGTGAAAAGACGTGATTTCTACTTCAAAACAAGACTTATCTACGTAGAAGCGAAACTCGAATCGAAGATGAACGAACACCTTAAGGTTTAAACGCTTAAAAATGAAGACGTACCCCTATCGAATTGCGAATGACTTAAATATTTGGCAAGGCTTTTTAGAAAACACACTTCGATGTGTAATTCTTCAAAGCGATGTGAAACGTAACACCGTTCTACGCCGATTTCTTTGCCATCTAATGATTTTGTTTCGTGCCGAAATTAACGTAATGTTAGCCAATAAACCCTGTTAGCTATAATTTCTTTTTTTTTGTCTTATTCTTGTTTCTGCAAACCAATATTTAATATTTCGTAATTGAACTTAAGTTTACCTGGTTTTTCATTATTTCCCCCAAGTATTCTGCTAAATATTTTTATTAGGGTTGAGAGTAGGAGGGGGGGATCTTGAAAAAAATAAGAGTGAGAGTCTGCATGAGAGGTGAATTTTAAATACCTCAACATGGCCTCAGGACAATGTTGATTATGAGTGGTTAACTTCATTCTACCATGAATATATTTTGCAGGCTAAAGGGGATAAATAAATTTCCGCCTCGGTTGATAAACTTTAAATGCACATGCGCTTCAGGGTTGCCAGAAATTTGTAAAAGCATTTTGGGTTTGGAACTGAATCGAACGCAGAATAGAGAGCTTTCTGTTGGAGGAGGAGCTGAGTCTGGTGACATAATTTAGGCTCCCATATTGGTGGGTTTAAAGGCGCAGGAATGAAGCTGAGACCATGCACTCAATATGGCTACCAGAACAGCGGTAACACTTTGGAGGGTGTGACGTACTACTATCCCATCTGAGAAAGCTCTCTATAGACCATTTCGGGAATTACATACAGAGAAAGCAACGTGCAGGGGCGAAACCGCCATTGGGGTATTCTCCCTGGCGCCAAGAAGCCCCGCTAGAGGCAGTGCGAGTTATCTAGCCTCCCGTGTGGAGTTAGTTTAAATCATTTTTGTCACCAAAAATTAAATCGTTTCTAGTACCTTTATCCTCACACTAAATTTAATGGCATATTCTTGTGTGAATTTAATTTTTTCACTAGTGTTTTAATTTTTATTTATTTTTAACTCCTTTGGGCTAGTTTTCCATTTCCTCGAGGTATTGGGTAAAATACCAAAATCCGGTAAAATTATAATTTACAAATACACAAGTTTCCGACCTCTTAAGGTTATTTCCACCCCCCTCATGTCCTACCCCCGTTTATTCACCTAAAATTAATGAAAAACAATTATTTCTAAAATAATTATAAGAAGGTTATAATGTCATATAGTTAAAGACTTTAAGGCAAGGCAAACTCCCCTTGTGGATTTGTAAATTTACATTTGCAATTTTGACGTGACGTCATTGACTTCACTTTCTACGTGCTTAATAGTAACCCCTTAAATTGGGAATTTAATCAGAAATTAAGTTTTAATTTTTTTTTAACATTAAATTTGGTCAAGGTTGCATCGTGGGGTAAGAAGTAGAATTCAAATAGACTCGATTGGAACTTACTTTCTTCCTACTTATTAATTCTATCGATGTTTGACTCAAATTTCGTCAAAAATTCGGCACAATTTCTGATAATTTCTTTTATAAGTTGATTTTAATGATCAGTTGGTTTAATATTGACCCTGTATTTAGATCGAACTATATTCAAATAGATCAATACTTTGCTCTATATTTAAATTGACCCTGCATTTAGAACAATATTTGAATTGACCCTGCATTTAGAACAATATTTAAATTGACCCTGTATTTGGAACAATATTTAAATTGACCCTGTATTTGGAACAATATTTAAATTGACCCTGCATTTGGAAAAATATTTAAATTGACCCTGCATTTATAGAACAATATTTAAATTGACCCTGCATTTATAGAACAATATTTAAATTGACCCTGCCTTTATAGAACAATATTTAAATTGATCCTGCATTTATAGCACAATATTTAAATTGACCCTGCATTTATAGAACAATATTTAAATTGACCCTGCATTTAGAACAATATTTAAACTGACCCTGCATTTAGAACAATATTTAAACTGACCCTGCATTTAGAACAATATTTAAACTGACCCTGCATTTAGAACAATATTTAAATTGACCCTGCATTTAAAACAATATTTAAATTGACCCTGCATTTAGAACAATATTTAAATTGACCCTGCATTTAGAACAATATTTAAATTGACCCTGATTTAAAATCTATACTACACTTTAATTTTAACATAATTGTTATTATTAGATCATTCCAATGACCTATACCGTCAGACGTCAGTTAGTGACTTGGGGGTCAGTTCAATAAATAACTAATAAGTACTTAGAAGATTTCTCTGACTCCTGATTGGCAGATGTATCAACGTCTAGCTCAAACCATACGTCCTCACTGCTCAAACTGATTTACACAAGAAAATGAAACTGGTTTTCCTTGAAAACCTTAACTATAAACTTAGGTATCAGTTAAAATTACAAAGAAATATTTTTGCCATTCCGAGTCCATCTCAACTTCTCCATTTATATAAATGTGAATAATTGAGCCCCTACGGATATCCAATAACGGCTAGAAATTAACAATAAAAATATTCATTTGTTTAATATTAAATAATTCACATAAAAGTATAAGAGTGTAATTAAATTTTCTTAAACTAAATTTTATTAACCTTGGAATTAAAAGTTTTATTATATACTGATTTGGAAAAAAAATAATTAAAAAATACCACTATCGTTTCACCATAATTTAAAGAAGAAAAAAAATAATTAAATTCGATATTCGATTCACGTTCTAAGTTAACAGTAAAATTCGTTTTAGATCTTTTATTTACGGTAACCTATACACTCTTTTACAGAACTCGTTTTCAATGTAAAAATCCCCTAAAAGTTTCTTCGTAAAATTGCGCTTTTTAAGAGAGAAAAATTAAATTCGTAAAAATTTTCAAATCTGGTTTCTTTTTAATTAGAAAAAAACTTAGAGCATTTTTCAAGTATCTTTAAACCAGATTTTTAAATTGTTGCTTAATTTGTATTCTAAGTCTGATTAAGGATCACCTACACCCAAAAATCCAGACACCTGAATTTTATAGAACTGTAGAAAGGTTAAACAATGCGTTTGGGGAATTAATTACTATCTAATCAAATTTAACGTTTCTAAAATCAAATCACGTTTATGAAAATGTGAAATCCATATTCTTAAACCGTCCGAGGGAGTTAACACTAAAGACGTAAGTTTGTTTCCGAGCTTGCATAACTCACTAACTAAAGTATAGTAAAGATAATCTTAATATCGCCAAGGGCACCCACCAGGTTAACACGAAAACTGTCTTTGGATGTTTAGCCAGAAAATTATAGAAGTGCTACTGAGAATCCTTAACTCTGATCTGTTATCTCTAGGATGAAAGTTTGGCAAAGTGGGCGGAAACTTTAGTAAGAGCGCGAGATGTGAATGAACACGTGGGCCATGTTGATGATTTAAATGAAGCTTGTCTATAACACACCTCGCGGAATAATAAGTATTCCCTGTGTCACTTATATAATTTATTTAATTTAATTTAATTATAGTGGGAGTGGCTAAGGATCGTGACGTCAACGCTTGTTTTGACAAAGATTGATTTCTTAATTATACAGATTACATTCGTATTATCATAACAATTCCTTGTATTTCGGAAAATTATTCAAATTATTATAGCCAAAGGTTTTTATACTTAATTATAGTATTTGAGGACAAATGAGATAAACAATTTTTTTTTCTGAAAGTTCTATCAGAAATAAAGGGGTGTGGCATTTTGAGTCGAAAATGTTCAATGACATTTTGCCATCCGGGCCACTGTTTTCGAGTTATGATTGAATGATCAATTTCCGTTTTGTTGAAAGTAAATGGCGTACCCCTTCATTAAGAAATACATTTATTTCGACGTAAACAACTTTCAAATTAAAAATAATAGTTTAATTACTATAGTTAAGCCGTGCCATTATGAAATTCTTATTTTCCAAGACTAGCTCAACGTCTTAGTAAAAATTTACCCTTTCGCGAAAATAATCCAAAGTGAATGACGTGTGTTTTGACACATTCTTGAAGTGGGAGTGCAAAAAGGATTGAAAGTAATTAGGCCCTAGCACTTTAAGTTGTTTATATCGCGTTTTATAGACGGATGGCATTGACTTTATTTTTATACACCATCGTCTATGAATTGTCCGTTTCAAGGTCATTATGCACCAGCCGGTGTTAATTGTAACGTTGATTTTATAAAAAAAAATGAAAACCCCCTAAAGGAAGGATGGGAATACTGTGGGATACAAAAACAACTGTAGCTATAGTTAAAGAGGGGATTACGATGCCAGTCAGTATATCAAGGTCAAAATGGTAATAGTTAATACTTATACTAAGATTAGTGTTGTTCTTAATTAAAGGCCGACTTCCAGCGAAAATGTTTCTAGCGAACTGAAAACCGAGCATTGAGACTAACAATGAAGCGACCGTGCCGATTTTCGAAGCCCCGCTGGGTCAACAGTTGGAAGGGTTCTCGCTAACTGAAAGCCGTGCAATGTGGTTCTAGCGAACTGAAGGTGAACAATATTGGTTACGGGGAGGGTGACATTAAACTCCGCCCATTCGCCTTTTTGGAGGCAGAATTTAACATGAGCTCTATAGCCACCAGAAGGTGACTCCATCTGTTGGCTTGTTAATTTCATTGGCTGAAAAACCAATGACGTCTCACCCCCCTCAGCAAATATAACTCTATAGAAATCCTTTTAAATTTATTTCCTCTCAAATTTTTGCTTTCCCCTGAAGGAAATTCTCTATCGTGTATCTTCAGTTCGCTAGAACCGCATTGCACGGCTTTCAGTTAGCTAGAACCCTTCCATCTTTTACCCCAGCGGGGATTCGAAAATCGGCACGGTCGCTCCATTGTTAGTCTCGACGCTCGGTTTTCAGTTCGCTAGAACCCTTTTGGCTGGAAGTCGGCCTTTAAAGAAGGGATTAAGATGCCAATATATCAAGGTCAAAATGGTAATAATTTATACTAAGATTAAGATTAGCGTTGTTCTTAAGATACGATTGTAAATGGTGGCTCTCCGTGAAAAGGGAAAAATGCAAATGATTGAAAAGGGTGTGTCTGATAAATCTGCAATATATTAATTAAGGGGATGTTCTTTGGGTGCAAGATTTTGAATCCCTATATTTATTCCGGAATTTCTGAATTAAATGATAAAATAAATGTACTTACAATTAATCAAAACGGAATTAAGGATTAGTTTAGCGTTATCCTTCTGGCTAAATTATGACTTTATCATCTTGATAAAATGACGCCCAAAATGCGAATTAATTTTACAATTATAATTATGTAAATTATTTTATAATCAAAGTTTAAAGAATAATTAGTTTTTGTACCCGGGATAATTACTTTAAATTAAAAATTAAATGAAGATGCTAGACCGAATGATTTTATCCATTTGATCGTCTACTTTATCGGTTTTTAACTTTTAATAAAAATCTTTGTGATGGGCAACAAAATTATTATCTTATCATGGAAGTTTCGGTTTCTCTATAAGCTTTGAACTGAAGTAAACAACATATAAATAAATAATAATGGCAAACTAAAATAAACATAGAATAACATTTAATAAATGAATACTGTAAAATAAATATAAATAAATGCTACGAAACTTTAATAAATATAAATAAATGCTACGAAACTTTAATAAATATAAATAAATGCTACGAAACTTTAATAAATATAAATAAATGCTACGAAACTTTAATAAATATAAATAAATGCTACGAAACTTTAATAAATATAAATAAATGCTACGAAACTTTAATAAATATAAATAAATGCTACGAAACTTTAATAAATATAAATAAATGCTACGAAATTTAAATAAAAATATTAGTGAATAAATACTGCGAAGCTTAAATAAACCAAAAATTAGCGTAAAACTTAAACAAAAAATATAGGCCTAAATATTGCAAAATCTACTACCAGACCGATCTGATGTGTTCGAGTTCATGATGCTAAATTAAAGAAAACTTTCTATGTGCACTAAAACTTAAAAAAAAAAAAGTAAAATACATAGTTTACAGGCGTGGAGGATTCCTACCATTAACATAAGGAAACCAAGCGACTTAGAGTGTAAAATCGTCTGCTATTTTACACTCTAAGTTGCCAGGTCTCCTTGTGCAAATGGTATGAATCCTCCACGCCTGTAAACTATGTATATAATTTTAAAAAAATGGATTGATTGGCTGAAGTCCAGATATTCAAAATTTTCTGACATGTTAAAAACCTCAATTATTTGATAAAATTCCCTGTCATGTCATCATATCTTGGGGAAAACACCGTGTCAATCCGAACTATACTATATAATTTACTTTTAAATTGAATGATCTTCATTTCTTGAACTTCGAAACGTGATGTTTTTAAAATTTTTCTCTACTCGTCAATGTCAAAATATAATATTAATGACGTCAATGAGATCAAAACATATGATTGAATTGAAAATTCTTCCAAAACATCGAAACGTGTTTTGGACGTACGTACGTTCTTCTCTTGAAGTTGAAGAAATTTTCCTCGTGGTTTCGGAAAAGTGAAAACCGGTTTTATTTACATTTCACTGTCCCTTTTAATGAAATAAAGAAAAGAATTATATTAAATTTGTAAGGAAAGGTTTGCCATCTATTTTAGAAATAAGAAACGAAACTTGGTTAATTTTTTGCCCATATTTAATTTAATTACAACAAATTAAAGGCACTTTATTGATGCATGGATAAGAAAAAATACATTATTTTGGTTTAATTTTTTTTATTATTTTTAAATTGTATTTTTTTTTTATATTTCGTTAATTTTATTATTATTATTATTTTTCAAGTTTATTAATTTAGATTTTTTATTTTTAAACTAAACATAATTTTAAAAATATATTGTTTTAACAATTAATACTTTAAAAAATAACAATTCTATATATAACTTATTATTTTATTTTTTTTTATTTTTAAATATGGCAAAATATTATAAAATGACTAGCGAAAATTATAAAATAAATTAAGCTTAAAATAATTAATTAATATATGTATATATCACTTAGCGCGCTTAAGGGTAGGCCATTTTTAATTTTAATAAGTTTATATTTAAGTTAAAAAAAAGTTAATTGAAAGCTAGGAGGGGCAAATTTTATTTAATTTTTTTTTACTCTTATTTTTTTTAATTATTTAAGTCTAATATTTTTTAATTGATTATCTAATTAGGGGTTAGGGGTGCTTTTGTGTGTTGTAATTTCATTAATTTCTCTAATCCTTCACAGTTTTCTGTGCGGTGATTTGACTATACGTGTTTAAATTTGAGTTCTAAATTTCTAAATTGCCATCATGTGTGTTTTTTATTTAATTATTAATTATGTTTCGTTGTTGTTGCATCTTTAAAACCCCAACGTTTTTAATTAATTATTATTAGGGGTATTTTCTAAAATTCCGATTTTCAACAAATACGTGGAATTCTTCACCTCATTTTAATTCTATAAAAAGACTTTCTGTGTTTTAAACCCGATTTTCGTGTCAGCTTCTCTCGTTTAATTAAAGCTAGTAAGTTAATTGAGATCTCTAATTAATCTCTCTCACTAAATGTAAGTTTAATTTTTAATCTAATTAACCTTTCTTATTTATTTGGTATTTTTCAGTCTCAATTCTTGTTGTTTCTGTTTGTTTATTTTTTTCAAAGGCAAATATTGTTTGTTTTCGAGTGTAGGTGCGTTTCATAGCTCGGTTGTTTGTTAATTTGTTTGTCTGTATTGGGTTATTATTTGTTGACTTTTCGTTTAAATGTAGTTATAATTAATATTTAATTGCGTGTGTATAAAACTTTCTAAATATTGTTAAGAAAAACGTGGGTGGTTATATCAAAAACGAATGTCTCTTGACACTAATAACGAAACTGGGAAGATATATCTCGATTACCGGGTTATAATATTTCCCCCTTTTTAATAATTATCAATGTCAAGAGACATTGGTTGTTGATGGGGGGTACAATTACTCACTTCGTTAACAGACGGCGACACTATTACTACTATTCTTCCTTAATCGGTTTTATATTAATTTTATCGTGATTAGTGCTGGCGACTTCCGTTTTAGACAACGTGGATTTAGTTTCCCCATTGAGGGTTTTTTGCATATCCGCGGTGTTGGTAGCGGTATTTAATTTTTCGCGCATCTTGTTGGACTTATTTCTGAGGTAATTGTCGTAGAAGAGTTTCCCGAAGAGGACGCAGAAGGAGAAGTACATCAGGAAAGAGAGTTTGGCCGTGTCAAAAGTGACGGTACAATCGTAACCTCGTACCAGGACGTAATAAGCGTAGATGCTTATGAAACTGGCGATCACCATCTGCAATATTTGACCCGTCGTGATAAAAACCGCGAAGGAACGTGGTAGACGGAACCTCAAGGCCCTCAACCCGAAATAGGAGTACATGACGGAATGGATGGAGTAATTCATCCAGATGAACCATCTGGCCATGGCTGTGTGTTCGCGGTACGTGTACCAGCAGTAAAACGCCGCCAAAATGTGATGGTACCAATGAAGAAACAGTAACTTCTGCTTGCGTAATACGATGAAGATTGTATCACCCAGCTCAGGGACCTATAGTTAAATACCAATTTAACACGATCACCTCGTAAAAAGATCGGACCATGTTCCGAAGGCGACTAACCTTCGACAGCGTGAATAACCAAGTCCAGTAACCGCTGATCTTGTTCTGCTCGACGTAGGATGGGTTACAGACGGAATAGTGGAAGCCATGGTCTCTGAGAGAGTGCAGGAACTCCGGAATGGTCCTGAAAGCGCCCATTAAACTGAAACTGGCGAAGCAAAAGTTCCAGACGGCCAAAAGTGGACGTAGCTCGAAGGGCGCTCTGGATTTCATGTAGGCCGGACCCACCGAGATCAGCATGACGTAGGCCAGAATGTAATACAGGACACGGTTCCAATGATCAGTCATCCATTGACGACGCGATTGGTGCTCGAATTCGTTCTCGAACGAGAATAGGAAAGATCCGTTTTGCCACATTGTCGTCACTTCCGGTTTTACTTTGCTTCAAGAGGAAACGCTGCTAAGAAAAAAGAATTCCAATTATTATTTTTAACTTAGTACCGCGTAAGAAGTCATTAAAGTTACTCCATGACCTTGAATATACACCTAAAATACATCTCTATTCAGAGATAAAAAGGTTTGAAAACTAAATCTAATTTGAAACTCTTTTATCTTCAATTTTTTCAAGAAAACATATTATTTTTACATATATTTATTAATAACATTATTATTAAAATAAATATAAGTATACATTTATTTCACTCGTAAGTTGTAGGCCTTGATATTTAAAAAACACCATAAACTATATAAATCTAATGATGCGCTCAAAAAAAGCCCAGCGCCGATAACCTTGAATTACTTTCGTTTTTAAAAATAGAAAGTAAGGTATGTTGATGTTCAGGAGTTAATACAGCGGAGTATGTTTCTAACCGTATAATTTCCAGCTCGTGCAACTAAACGAGTAAACGGGCGCGAAAACTGTCACCTTTTCACGTGACAAAGACAAGATTTTTATTGCACGAGCCTATAGAATAATAAAAAGGCGCCATTCCTCGAGCTCAAAACGAAAACCAGCTGTATTCTTTGTAGGTAAAAAGGTAGGTCCGCGAACGACACAGTGGCCTTTTATAATGTAGGGTCGGGAGATAATTGGGGAATATGGGTCCCATCCCATGAAAGTAAAGTATTTCAAATATGACGTTCGAGAACGCCCAGTAAGCAGCATTTTGACAATTTTCTCTATCTTGAAAAGTCATTGAAACTCCGAAGAATGCTTTTAAAGAAAATCTTTCTTTACCCATTGAATAGAGCTTGTATCTTATCAAGGTAAGGGGGTACCCATCCCCGCCTTTAACCTGTTGACCCCAGGGCAATAGGATTCCTTTTTAAGTACTAGGGGTGGGGTATTTTGGTGGTTGGTTCTCAGGTACATTTCGACTTTCGGGACAAAGAATTCAAGTTGATTTATGACAGGTCCTTTAGAAGGCAAGATAAATTGCGAGAAAAGTGCCTGGACATCTTGATAAGATGTTTTTGGGTTTTCCCAATACAAATATACTTAAGGAATAGAAGGTTATTGTCCGCAAATTTTTTCTACTGACGTTTATGGGGACATGTGCCGAACCCCTCGAAAATAACCATTATCTAGTATTGGCAGTTAGTAGAGCGTTCGATGGAAAGATAACGTAAGATGCTGCCACTCTATTACCCATATACTAGTAAGATAGTCGCCATCTATCGAGTATAGTTCGATTTAATAATTGAAACAAGCTGCTCAATTTAACCTTGGAGGACTTATTAGAAAAGAGAGGTTGTCACGCGTTAAGAAATTTTGCCCTTTTCCTTCTCTTTGTTCGCGGGTCACGTGCGAGAAGTGTCCCTCAGCTTTAACGCAGCATAATAACCACGCCCCTCGCAAAACAGTCCCAGCTGGGGTCATAGTATTCGAAGAAAAGTTGAAAAGGTTAAAATTTCTGTGCATGCCTCTTGTAGCGAGGGAAATAACCCAATTTGACCTCCCCGTTTCTCTAGCGTTTGCTTCTCTTCTGGAATTAATGAAATGGTCTATATAGGCCCATAATAGTTGTTAAAGGTCAGAGGTCAGTCAGGTGTTAAATCTACCTTTAGATAATCACTAATATTTTTTCAACAAACATTTTTTTCAAAAAATATTTTTGATTAGCGATACATATTTGTACGTTGATTTATCACTAGTAAACAAGGCAGACAAATGGAGTAATGTCAGTTCCGCGCTTCACGCATTATAATCCTCTATGGGAAGATAATATACAATGCCACTACCCTGTAGATAATTCTTATTAGTCATCGAATGACAATCTACTTACTAACCCTAATGGTTCCGGAATGAAACGAAATTACGTGATTAAAACAACCGTTTTACTATACCTATATAATTTTGCGTTCTTGGAATTAAAAGGTTAAAAATACTCAATTAAGACTTGTTACCTTGTTACGATTTATTATTTAACTGAATTACCTCCAAAATCTTTTAATTAAGCCTCGTGGCTATGACGCAATTTGAATCAACAGCCTCATTTTTGTTTTTTTTGTTTTTATAAAAAACCCAAAAAAATAAAATATTTTATTGGAAAATTTTCTTCACAAACTTAAATTCAACCAATACACAAAATAATTATTTCTCGAGAATTTTTAAGAGAAATACAACAAAACAAAAAAAATTATAATAATGATAATAAACCCAACAATGGGTAAACAATATTAATTAGAACACTTAATTATGGTGTGGTACTAATATACACAAACATATAAGGGTTTGAGCCTTTCTTAAATAATTTTTAAGACTTTGTGATAAATTTTCAAATTATTCAAAAATTAAAAAAAAAACCAATTAAATGTTTTTTCAAAAATTTCTTGGAACATCTAAAGCTCTCATTTGTTGTTGTTTATTTCAAATAGTCTATAAAATTTTTATTTATTTATTTACTATTATGCATTTAGTCGTTAGTTCTGTGCTATTATTAATTTTGCAGTTAAGAAAAATTGGTTAAATATTGGGTTGTTTGAAAGCTATTTGTTTATATTTATAAATTAGTCTATTATCAAAAGACATGGCGTGGCGTTAATAAGCGTTAATAACAATTTTATTAATTTTTCAAATCACCAAAAAATATATATAGCTGCAATTAGAAAGACAATTGGTATTTAATTAATCTTACATTAATGAAGATACCGTGAATTAATATTCACGAAATTCACGATTACGTATCTTAATATATTTACAACCATTTTTATTTTTTTGAGCCGCCAAAAGAACCAATTTTTCTTATAATTAATTAATTTAACAATATTTATTTTTTTTCCAAGAAATTTTAATTAAGTCCAATTTTTAATTATTAAAGCTAATCATTTATATATATTTGCGCCGCGTCTAGCTAAGTAAAAAATTAATTCTTTTTTTTTTATCGTTAACTATACAATTTTCATAATTATTTCTTAAATATGCAAATTCTTAGTTATATTCTCAGATGGGGGATTTTTTAATAGGTGGGTCCTCGGGTTTTTGGGAATTACTTCCAAAAATTCTCTAGCTATTAATTTTTCCAAAAATTCTAAATTTATACTGACCAAATTAATTCTAAACATTTTTTTTAAAACCCAAATTAATTTAATAATATGTCTTAGACATATTATAAAATATTAACTGAAAACCCCCCGTTTTGTCCATCCATTTTCTTGGGTTTTTGTCCAAGTTTGTGTCCCGTATATTAAGACGTTCAAATTAGGGAACATTGTATACCAAAAATAATAATAATAACATTTTTTTTCACGCACATTGGGGTAGTACATCTTTAATTCCCTTGTGGCATTAATCGCCCCCAAAGGTGATAACAATAACACTAATTAAGATTAAGGAAAAATTAAATTAAATCAAAAACATCAGGGGTTTTGTTTATTTTTCTTGTTTTTATTTCCTAAGGAATGTCTTGTTCAACTTTTTGACTTTTTTTTTATTTGAATAAATCACGATAAGAGAAGTAAAATACAAAATAACAGTATTTTGTGTCTCGAATGTTTTCAGTCTCTTTTTAGTAATTTAAGGTGATGCGATACCTTAACGTGAGGGGTGTTGGGGTGGGGGTGTAATTAAAATGGATTACTGATCTTTTTTGACGTAAGCGATGGGTTTGGAAGTTGGTGGAGTAAAGTAATTGTTGTAGAATAATTTGGCGAATAGAACGAAATAAGAAAAGTACATGAGTAGGGATAGTTTGGCAATGTCTTGAGTAATGACGCAAGCCTCGCCCCGTCCCCTGGCTTGGTAACCGTAAACGCTGACGTAACAACCCACGACCATCTGGACAATTTGCGACATGGTAATGAACATGGCCACCCAACGCGGGACTCTGAATTTTAAGGCACGCAAGGCGTAGTAAGTGTACATGATGCTATGGACGGAGTAATTCATACAGACAAACCAACGACCCATGGCTATGTGCTCCTTGTAAGTGTACCAGCAATAAAGACAAACGGTAATGTGATGGTACCAGTGCAAGAAAATCAAATTCTGTTTCCTCAAGACGATAAAGATGGTATCTCCCAGCTCGGGCACCTTGGACAAAGTGAACATCCAAGTCCAGAAGCCCGAGACCTTGTTCTCTTCGATGTAACTCGGGTTACAGACCGAATGGTGAAATCCAAACTGCTTCAAGACGTAAATCAACTCGGGAAAGGTCCTCAAGGCTCCGATGATGCTGAAGACGGCCAGGAATATGTTCCAAGTAGCTAAGAACTTCCTGAGTTCGAATCGTGGTCGTAAACTCATCAGCGCTTGTCCACCGAAGACCAGGATCATGTAGGCGGCGATGTAATAGAAAACGGTGTGCCAATTGTCCAGCATCCATTGGCGACGGGACTGCTTGTCGAAATTGCGCTCAAAGGCGAAGATGTACGAATAGTTGGGTGAGAACGAGACCCTCATGTCGGCTCCTAGCGTTTGGGACATTTTTCTCGCTCGTGCGTGTTTCGTTCACGTGATCACGTGCCTTGATTTATTGATTTGATTGATTCGTGTGAGATTGACTCGTGACAACTGGGTCGTGTTCGGACTAAAATAATGGGAGAAAAAAACAAAAAAAGAAAGTTTTTGAGCGTGCATGCGCCAGGAGCCAAAAAATAAGCTTAAGAGCAAATTTAATTAATCGATTAACAAAAAATAAATAAAAATTAAAATAATAAAACCCAAAAAATAATTAATTAAATATCTATAGCTAAATTAAACTAGCCTCTAAAGCTAAAAGTGGTGGCGGGTTTATGTTAATTTTTTTAATTTTCAGCTAAGGGGTATATTAATTTTAAACCATTTAAAATAATTATTTTACGCGTTAGAGTAAAAAATAAATAGTTTATCCACCCTCCTCACAAATTATTTATTACCTTCTTATAAAAAACAATCCAAGTTAATTACTTACGTGTGATTTTTGAACTTAATCGTAATTAAAAAACCATAAAAAGAAATTAATAAAATAGCTGCGACGGCTCTTAAGCTCAATACGGGGTGCATTCAAAAATCATATGAAGCCATAAATTTCAGCACCAAAAATCATAAGTCATATAAATTAGAGAAGCCAAGATTCAAGACAGGTAAAAAAAAAATTAAAATAAATAATAAATTGTAACTTATAAAATTATAAAAATCAATCAAATGGAACAAAATCGACCTATAATAACGAGAAGAAAGGTAGCCAAGCGTATAAATAGGAACAAAAAAAAATATAGAGGAAGTTTATAAAACAAAGGGATCAAAGTAAAATTTTGAAGTCCACTGAGTATGATTAATAATTAAAAAAAAGCGACATTCACATTTTTAAAAAACTAAATTTCGTTGTGTGTGTTAGGTTTTGAGAAAAAACACGTGTAGTGAAGTAAGAAAGTGGGTGACCTTGGAATTTCTTATCCTTCAAAGGGAAAGTGAATTTATAATTAAATGAATCGCTAATGAACCCGCGTGTCATGAATTTTTAATGCGAAATCAACGCAAATAAGAGTTTTAATCTTAACCGGAATCAATCTGAAGACGTCATTAAAACATCGTATGATACTGCAAAGAATATCTAGGGCATAAAAAAGTTTCTCGTAGCTGATTCGGATTGCGTTTCATCTTCCCTTTATTACAGATATTAGATAATGGCGCGACTGTCATGAAATGAAGTATCACGCGCGAGCCACGAGAGAAATCTCAGACAATCTATCGTAAGATGACGAATAAACCACCTCCACACACAAATATCTAGGCCTTTGCTGCATTACAAATGTATAGTAATCAACATTTTGTAATCTTTTTTTTTTTAATGTCAGACTATGTTGATAGACGCAACGTCAGCTCAGCGCGCGTTTTATAACAAAGTCTGATGTTTCAATCTCTCACCACTTTTAGTTATCGGTTAGGGCTAACTATTTTTAGAAATTCGAAGATAATTTTCGAGAAAGATTTTGCGTAATGCAGAGAAGGGTTTATCGTGCTTTGCAAATTATTTGCGCGTAAATTAATTCGTAATTGATAAATTTTAAAATTTTGTTGTTTAATAATTGACATTTAATTGCTAAAATTACTTTTACGTTCCAATTGATCTATTCACGTGTTCAATGTTTAAATTGATTAATAATCAATTAACATCTTCTAAGTTCAATTTAATTAATAATCAACTAACATCTTCTAAGTTCAAATTTGATTATTGATTAACCTGTTCAAATTTATTAATTATCAATTCGAGTGTTCGAAGTTCAAATTTATTAATAATCAATTCAAGTGTTCGAAGTTCAAATTTATTAATAATCAATTCAAGTGTTCGAAGTTCAAATTGATTATAAATCAATTCGAAATCACGCGCATAAATTTAGTTCAAGGGGGATTAAAAACCAATTCACGCGCTCGAAATTTAGTTCAAGTTGATTAACAATCAAATCACGTGCTCGGAAGTTCCAAGATAAAAATTAGTTCACGTGCAAGTCCCCTTATTTAAATAAATATATCAATTTTAAGCTTTTGAAAGCGAGAAGGAGATACAGGTCACAGTTGAGTGACCCCTTATACGTCGAGTGAAATGTGAGACGGGTCGATAATGGAGAGAGTACTGCCGCTATAATCCATAAACCCCTCCTCCCCCCCTTTTTTTAAGAATGACGTGTCATTCATTCTTTACTTAGCCTACGCCCTGACACGTGACCGGATTGCTTAATTGAGCCAATTAGGCTTAAAGAAGAAAGTCAAAATCGCGTGAGATCCTACAACTAACCGAAAGTATTAAAGCCATTAGACTCGCCAATAACATTTTTGGCTAAAATTATGCTTAATTTAGTTTCCCCTTTTATTTTTGGGTTAATTATAACTTAAGATATGTAGAAGTGGTAGGGCTAGTAACTCTAATAGCTACATTATATCTTTTAAGAAATAGCTCAAACTATTTTATTCAAATTTGTTTTGTGTTAGAAAAATAAAATAGACGGGGTCAGTCAGTAGAGAAAGCTGTCCTATTTCTCATGTATTACGTCACAGAATCGAACATTCGATTTCTTCTGGACCAATAATCGACGTAATACGGATGATAATAATAATTTCTTACGAGAGATATTTATAGAATTTTAAGAGGAAACTTTTCGGACAACCGGAAATTTAATGTTTCTGGTTCAAAACGTAATTGCAGTTCAAAATAAAGGAGGAAAATTGTAGTTAAATTTTCAGATGACCCACTAAGTTTTTTTTCTACTGGTTTAAAAAAGAAAAACACAATAAATATATTATTATATATTATGAAGAAAAACCATAAGTTCATAAGATATGTTCACCATAAGTTTGTCACTGGTAACTTAGAAACTGGAGCTTGTCATGAAATGAGTGAGGTAGGTTATAGATTCCAGGTAAAGCGACACCTGGTGAGGGGCTGTCAAAGGCTTAATACAGACTAAATAGGAGAAGATGGAAGTCCTGCAAAATTAACCACCGAGTGTAGGACTTCAATTCTCGCTTCCGTCGTTCTACTAGAACTAGCTCGAGTTGTCTCTCAGTAGCATTAGGAAGTAGTAGTGACATACTTATGAAACATATCTTATAAACTTATGGTAAAACTATAAACCCAAATATGACAGGTAGACGAATTTTAATATAAATTTGAAAAACATGTTTTCTTCAACATTTAAATTACGTCTGTCGCCTACTAATTATTTATAGTTACTATGTAATCTAAAAGATAATTCAGTAAGCAATTCACCTTGAGAATGAAAGGTATAATTTAAAACCGCGGCGTAATGCGTCACTTGTTATTTTCGTTTTTAATGCTCCAATGTTATGTTAAACAGTCATATCTTTCAATTAACAATAGCTATTGGGGTTATTTTTATTAATTGCGATTGTTTCAATTCAATGTAAATTATTAAAGAAAAAAATATGGGATTGTAATTAATTCACAATATTTATAGTTAAGATAACGACCGGTATTAAAACTAGGTCATAAATATATAATTATTAATTATGCAAGTGAGTATATACGTGATAAAAATTAAAATTTAGTTAAATTTTCACCTAAGGAGATGAATTGCGGTTTTTCTTTTTTTTTATTAAGATTAGAATAACAAAAGAAATTATACGTTAGTCTAAGAATATTATTATATTGTTATAAAAAAAATACTTCCGGCCTTGCCTACGCGATATTCAGGGTTCGTACGAATCCTGGATAAGTCATGGATTTGGAAAATGAAGGAATAGGTCACGGATTTAAAGTTTTTTTCCTAAAAGGTCAGGGATAGGTCAAGAATTTCGTTTAGTATATCAAACAGGGTTCATACCAAAATTATTGACAAAAAATTCAGGGAAATATATGGGAGAAAAAAACCTGGAAAATTCAGTGAAATCGGTTTTCCAAAATTTGAATGAACCCTGATCAAACCATGCTTCGATGAATTGGGCTCTGGGTAAACAGTGACCTTAAAATGGTCAGGGGTGATATTGGCAAAATTTGGTCAAGGAAAAGTCGTGGATTTTCAATATGAAAATTTCGTCCGAACCCTGAATATTTTCTAGTCGCCATTTATACAAGATGGTGGTGCACTAAATGAGCTAGAGAAAGGTCCCCATTTCTTAACTTAAACCGTGCTTCAGTGTTGCCAGTGATCTGTAATTAGAGCATCTCATGCAGGTTTGGAACTGAATCGAACAGATTACTACGAGCTTTTCAGTATCTGTTGTAGATAGCATTTGAATAATTGCACTAATAAATGACTGGCAACACTTCTATAATAACTAATATAAAGGGTGTAGACTTTGTACGGCTCACATAATAAACCTATAGCCCCTGGTGGGTTACTTTCCCATATAAGCCTTGCGTATTACCGCGTGAAACACTTTTACAGGCGCTCATAAGAAATACATGGAATCAATTCACCCTTCGAGTTAGGCTTAACGTCAAGCTGTAATCGATTATCGATATATATAATATCGATATTACGATCAATAATTATGGTATGATATATTTAAATTAAAATTCATTGTAAAATGTAAATTTTAAAACACAGATAATATTCTAAAGCTACTTTTTAATATAATTAAAAAAATGTTTTGTTGTTAATAATTTATTTCCGGCTAAAATAGAGATCTGATCATATTAAGTGTGCACTAAGGGCAATATTGATAAATAGGGCATTAAACTGTTAAGAGTGTAACTTTGTACGTACTACGGTTTAAGTATGATTCCGAATTAAATAAAAACTTGAGGAAATATTTTTATAAAATAAAAAATTGCTAGAGTGCCTGCCAGGGGATGGGGCGACTGGCTATCTCACTTTCAATTTTTAAGGAATCTGCTTTTGACGTATCTGACCTCGTTTCCTGGTTCCTTTTCCTCTCTCTCTTTCCCCAAAAAACACCTGACCTCTTCAGTTTTTCGGCTAGGCAAATGACTTAAAAACGGGGGTGATATGTAAGAAATAACGGACCAAATTAGATGGAAATATTTCGAGCAGCAAGGCATTTAATTTTATACTCATGGCCAAAATGAAAATGTAGCCAAGTCACGTTTTGAGAACGAAAATTTAGAAGGTATTATTACTAAACTGAAGACTTCTAGTGCATGGGGTTTTTTTAAAGAAGAAAATGTAGTTCGCTATCCCTTTATGGGCTTTTACGCTAATTTTGGTTGGGATTTTTTTTTGGGGTGAATTTTTACGCCTCTCTGATTACAATGACGTTAGGGTATTGGCATCCCATATTATTTTCCCATAGATACTAGCGTTGTTAAAGGCAGGGTATGGCTAATACTAATACTTATATATTTGTTCCGATTTGGTATAGAAGAAGTCGTTAAAAATAAGCATATTATCAAGGTGAACTCATTGGCCTTTAACGAAAGATTCCGCGTAAATGTTTTATTTTTTTCCTTATAAATGTCGTATTTTTCAGAAGAAACCCGTTAAAATTCACGCATCCGTCAACACAGAAAAACATTTTAAGAAATTTATTTTTTTTAATCTTCCCCTTGAAGAAAATTACTTATAACTTTGTTAAATCTGGTCCGATTTTGACGTGGTTTGGCTTAAATTGTAGCCCGAATCATCCCCTATAATAATCTGTATTTATCATTAATTAATAAATTCAGGTTGTCATTGATATTAGGGTATTTCAACATGACGTCACGTTGAATTTATTTCTCCCTAAAACGTTCTTATTTATGGTCCGATTTTAGCGCGATTTGTTCTAAAATGAAGACCCATTTAAGCTCTAGACGATTGTACAACTGAAATTATAGTCCTAATCCCCGTAGTCATTACATACGCCCATCTTAAAGACATCGAAAAATGATTGAACCTCTTTGAAATAACGGAGTAGAAATGTCATTTATTGCAGTGTAGTTGTAGGAGAGAAAAGTATAGAATGTTTCTCGGAAGCTGCTGGGAACGCCAGGTTTTGGGCGGTTTTTAGAGTCAGGGCGATCAATAGAACGATTTTATACAACCATAGACAAAATAATGAACCACGGTGAGACGTAACGGTATCTCTTGTTTGTACTAGGCGTTTGCCATGATACTTTTCTAAATGGAGTGACCCTATTTATAAACAATTTGTCTGTGGAAAAGTCCCTTTTAGAAGTATCTAATGTCTATGAAACCGGCCTTTACCACTACTACTTCTTTACCTCTACGAGATTATAATCAGTAATAAAACTTACTAAAATTATACTAAATATTAAAACCAAATAAAAATTAAAATACACGCGCGGGGCAGGTAAATGACCGAAGTATTTTGGTTTTTTTTTCAATAATTTTCTGTCTTTAAACCAATGGGGAAAACTTTGGATTTTTAAACCAATTTATATAGATATTTTTTATTTATTTTTTTTTTGCTAAATTTCTATCTTATATAAAATTAAACGAAGCGTATCTAACGGTTTATTATAAAAATATAAGGAGATAACTTACGTCGTCGTACTGATTTTGCGCCGTTAGACCGTGCACCTTTTTCTTGGAGAAATCGGCTGAAATTCCGAGAGGGTAATCGATACAAAAGAGGCGAGGCCTCGCTAGAAAACTGTACACACACCGACACTATGCCACGGGAAAAGGCTTAAGTTTATCATGAAAGAACTATCTCTTAAAATTTTCAATATTCAAAACTGTTATAAAAGAAATAAAAACACGCGCACTTTTTTTTTGGCGGGAGAGATTTTTCGCGGGAAATCGACACGCGCTCGGTTTAAAGTCTCAGTCAGATTTCACGTGCTGTATTAATTTGAATTACTTGTAGCACCGACTAAGGAATTAGTTTAAAATATTAAACCGTTGTCCGCTTTATAATGAAAACGAAACGCGTCCGGCTTCCTAGGTTTCCAGTTAGTTTATGAACGGCAGTCGACAGAGACCCCGTTTCTTTTATCAACTAAGCCAAGTACCACCACCACGACGGGGAATTTTTCTTTCTCTCTTTACAATAATGAAAGAAAAGCAAAAAAGGGGGGGAAAGAACGAAATATTCGCGGGTTTTATTTCAATCCGAGGTATTTTTCCTATCCGGGAAAAGTTTCACTTTCAGGTTTCGGGATGGAATAGATGGTTAGAATAGAAGCGCGCCTTTTCTGTTCAATCAGTCACTCTTTAGGCACATGGTACCGTATTATCACCGCTCGCGCGCCCTTTTTGTCTGACTGAAAATTGCAGCGGCAATGACAGGAGAGACCAGACCAAAGACGGGTTTATATTATTTTTGCTGGGAATTTGCGCGTGGATTATAAAGCTAGGGTCCGTGACAGGGCGGTAGAACAGAACCGCGAGCTTATGTGGCGCCACCGTTACTTCCTCCATCATACGACTCTCCTAACCGGCCTTTTCCACCAATAGGACCTAGCCATCCTCTTCCCCTATAGTTTATAAAAGGGTGACGTCATGAACGTATGTTGTTACGAAATAGGGTTACGAAGGCATGAAAGAGAGAGTCCCTACTGAATCTATAGTGCTTGTAATCGAACCCCCGCTTTCTAAAAAACACGCGTAATACATTCAATCATTATACAATGATTAGGTTCACTTTTCTTCATTTATGTTTTTATTCCCTTTGTATGTTGATTTTCCCAGTTAAAGGGTAAAGGTTTCGTCTGAAAAACTCATCAAAAATGCCTTATTATGTAGGGAATAACCTTGATTCAATCCTAAAACAATCCCACATAGTATGCGGACAAGTGATGTTGGTTAATTGTTCATACGCTATCTACAACAGACTGCAGAGTAAAAAGCTTACAGTATTCTGTTCGATTCTGTGACCAATCAGCTCCAAACTTGTAGAGATGATCTCAAAAACTACTGAAGAGCATGCATGGGGTTAAAGTTAAGAAACATGGGGGGGGGGGAGTTTTTCTAGGGGTTAGTTCAATAGAGTTCAAAGAAAATGGATAAAGAGTTATTGGATTTGCGTATGAAACAATTCGGATTTGTATAGTTTATCCATATCAGTGTGTTAAAATTTGACTGATTCACACGCTGATAAGTAACATATTTCGTATCCAAAAGACATCCCAAAAATCCGCACTCATTGCTTCCGAAATTACTTGAAAAATACCCAAATTTTATGAGGGAAAAAATTATTACTCATGTTTCCTCCCAAATTTTAAGAGAAATTGTTTAATTTATTTTTTTTTCTATACAATTCACGTAATATTTTACCTAAAAACTAAAATTGCAACGTTAAAAACGCTTACTTTTCTTTGTAGAATAAGATATTTTAACTATAAATTTATTCTTTCTAAGGTTGCGAAATTAGAACCATTAAGCTCTAAGTACTGTTTTCTTGTAAAAACGCCAGATTTCAAATTATAAGATAATCGTTTCTAACCATTTAAAATTAAAACCTCCTTTTCACATATTTTTTTATTAAATATTTTTCACGTGGCGTTGATATCTTATTTTCCACGTGCAACACTTCATAGATATGAAGGTTACCGCTCCATCAACATCCCTCCTTTAAGCTACAATAAACTGAAAAGCTTTAGTTCTGGTTCGATTCAGATCATTCGGGTTAATCTGACAAATGTCTGGCAACCCTGAAGCGTGGTTAAAGTTAAGAAACGGGGGTGGAAATTTCTCTAACCCCTTTAGTGGACACTATCAATAAAAATAGAAACGATTAAAAATAATTACGCATACTTGGCATCAGTTTTAAATGTTTAAAAATAATTATAGCTATCAAGGAACTAAAATGAAAATGAATTTAAATATCAATAAATTTTAATGGGCTTTTTTTAACATAAGGTAGGATATAATCACGCGCAGTTAAATTCTACTTAATGAAAGGGAAAAAGCCCCATTATTTTTGTCATTTATTAATTGCCTTTTTTAATTTATAAAATCGGTTTGAAAAATCGAATTTGAAGTTTTAGCTACTGCACTTCAATCTTATCAAAATTAAGTGCAAAATAACAACATCGTATGACTAAAGTCCAGCAAATTCAGCTTTAAAGAAAAGATGCTACAGCAGCGAAAAAGACATCATCTCGATTAAAGGGCTCTTCTTAACTTCAAAATCTTTAAATAAATAGAAAATTCCACGAAAAGGGTAATTTTTGCGACTCCGATAATCCACAATCATTTTACGATTGAAGACCCTCTACCTTTTAAAATTAAGTAGCATTGTCGTATATTAGGGTTAAGGGGTTAGTTTCGAATCAACCACTTAATAATAAGTATTATCAAAAGAATGTAGTTTAAAAAAAATGAAAATAATAATGTTTTTCGACCTTTGAATAGTTTTATACGTGTTTGTAAAAATTAACAGTTAATTCCGAACCGAGGGGACACTCACTTAAGGGACGCCACGCGAATACCCCCTCCCTCTAAACCAGTCTTAAATAAATAAATAAGAATTTTTTTAAACTAGTCCAATATAATAAAATGGTCCTTATTACTGGTCCCCTTTAGGTTTACTATAGATTCGAAATTATTAAACTGGTCCAGAAGAACAGTAACCCGCACTTATTCAATTTAAAGACTGGTCCAAGCAATTAATAAACTGGTCCTGAGAAACAGTAACCCCCTCATCTTGACTTATTGAATTTAAAGACTGGTCCAAGCATTTAATATACTGGTCCAGAGGAAGAGTAACCCCACTTTTTGAATTTAAAAACTAGTCCAAGCAATTAATAAACCGCTTTTGGACCAGAGGAAGTGTGCTATTTCCCAGACTGCTCTAAACCATCTTTAATATTACCATACTCTAATAAAATTCCTTAATTATATAAATTTCCTTACAATTAGTAACCATATTTAAAAAATTAAGTTCGCGCTGTCTCCAAAAGAACTAAACTTTAGCCTAATTAGCCCGTTTGTAACTCAATTACAATGTATTTTGGCAGTGAAACAGAGTATATATGTTATTAAATTTATAAGGAAAATTATGATCGTTCTAGCTAATTAAAAAAAATATTCTAGTTAATTTATAAGATACAGTAGTAAAAACCTTGGAAGGTTTCTTCGAGGAATGTGTCTCTGAATTAATGTATTCAATTTTAAATATTTTAATTTATTTATTCCTTATTTATCTCCGTTCTTGGAATTTTATTTATTTTTTTCTTACAATATAATATTTTTGTCAACCCAACAATTTATGTCCTCGTTAATTCTTCAATGGGAAGATAATTTAGAGGTCACGAGGTCAAGTGATTTTTACTAAGATGAAATCCTGGTTAAAATTTATTTACATCACAATGTTTTATGATTATTATTTGCGCAAGAGCTAGATTGACAAATTGTATGAGTTAATCGTTTTTATTTCAAAGATGGTTGATTTTTGATTTAAGATCGTAATCTTTAAAAGGAAAACTTTGACAGTCGAGAAATTAAGTTCAAAGTTGAAGGCCATCCGCTTTTTTTGGACAATATTAATTTGGCTATTTAATATCGAGGGGTCCTATTATGTCGTAATGGGAACTTCATAAGAGGTCAAAGGTGAAATCACCTGTGTATATTATTTCCTTCTCTTTGTGATTTCGGAAATAATTGTCTTTGATTGTTTTCGAAGTTGTAGGGCTATTTTCAATAGAATTCATGAGTTACTTTTTGGGGTTTCCTTTTGGTTTGCAATCTTGACGACGTCTCTCACTTGACGTCAATGTCCCCCCAAGTACCGAGGGGCTTCCCGGACCCCCAAGGGTTTTATTCCCGCAAAATTTCGTACATTTCAACAATACACGCACGAAATTTCAGATTAGTTACGCTTATAGGGCCGTTCTTTAGTAGAACTAGAATTCTATAAACGTACAGAATTTTGGGGTGGGGGAGGGGAAAGGGTTAAGTAGGTGTCTACATAGATATGGTGTCTATTTGGGTTTATCCATAGGTTTAACCAGCGTACGTCAATACATAATGCTGTTAATACAGGACAGGTTTTCATTGGGATTTTTTTTAGCGGCTTACGAAATTTTGGCGTAGTTAACATGTTAACTATAATTAGAATTGATGAAAATATCTTAGTGACATTAAAAAATAAATTGGCGTAGTTTAATTTTTCTACTAAATATTAAAGTATATGGGGTTTTTTGGCTAATATGAACTTTTGCTAATTAATAACCTGTGTGTTTTGATACTTTGTCTGTCTGTTAACTTTTTTAAAATTATACTATAATTATTATTAGATTAAGTAATTTTATTTCTAAGTAAGGTATACTTTAATTTATTATAGTATTTATTTTTTAATTTAAAGTATTTAAATTAGGATTAAATACTTTTTAGATACTAGATGTAGATGGCGCTAAACGCGTGATATTGTCGGCTTTTCAAAAACCGGAAGTCTTGCCACGTTGGAAGCGCCTTGTTAAGCTTCCGGTATAGTTTTGTGACGGGCGCCCCTGATGACGTCGAAAATACACGAGAGAACACCGTCGTGTGTATAATTTTTCATCGGCCTTGGGCCGCGATGCCTTTTAAACTTTAAATGTTACGTTATTTTCTATTGAATTTTAAAGTTTAGTTATAGAAATTATAATTTTTTAATCGTGAAAGTTCCATAAACAAGGTAAATACGTCTTAAGCTTCTCTAAACTTAAGCCTTGGCCATAGAAGATGGGGATGATTATCATGATTTTGCCAAAAAGGCGGCTGCAGTAGGCCACTTTTTCCTTGTAGATCTTAATAGTACGCCAACAAATTACTATCTAATCTCGGCTACCTTTTAAATTTAGCCTTATCCTTGAATTCCTGATCAATTTTTAACCTCTTATAAAGTTAAAAAGGCTTACACGTCACCTTTCCATTGCAATTTGTTGCTACGAAAATTAGGCCTAAAGTTTCAAGATGTTTTTTTATATAATTTGGCATTGATCCATGTATCCAATCATTAATTAAGAATTTTATTGATCATGTACGCTAAATATTACAAGGTTAATTACGCTAACAAGTGTTCTTTGACCTCATTTCATCAGAAATTCAACTAAACCAGTACATTGTTCCTTTATCTTTACAGGAAAGTATATGATGGCCCAACCAAACCAATTTGGAATGCCTCCCATGGGTCCCCCTCCTGGTTTTAATCCTGGTGCGCCACAAAACACCATGGGTCCTCCCAACCCACAAATGATGCCTCCTCAATTTCAAATGGGACCCCCAAAAATGGATGGACAATTTCCAGCAAAACCTCCCATGAATGTTATAAACGGAGATATCTCGAGACCATTACAAAATGGACCTTATAGAATGCAAAACAATAATACCCCGACAAATTTTAACGGTGTTCCTGGCGCGAATGGTGCTCCTATGACTAACTCAAGTCAAACAGCAGCTGCCCCAAATTGGACTGATCAACAGTCTAACTTTGGTCCACGCGGGGGGCCAATGCCCCCACCTCCAATCATCAATACTCCTTATTCTTCTTATTCTTCCGTGCCTTCTGGTCCTGGAACTATTACACAAGCACCACCGCCACAACAGCAGGCATATCAAAATTTACCCCCACCACACGCACCAATATCTGCTGGTGGTGGTAATATATCCAGGAATTCCAGCCAAGGTCGATTAACTACAAATTCTTCTGGTGAGTTTAATTTTAATTATTTATGTATAGTTATTGTTTGATGTAGGCTTAGTTGAGCGTGTGTAGGAGCTTATAGTATCATTAATTGACGTACCTTGCATGAACCTTAACTTACACAAGTTCAATGTTCGTGATGACAAAAGTCTAAGATGGAATGGTAGAAAATATAAATTAAAAATGATTACAATGATTAATTTAAGTATATAGTGTGCCCATCTTAGACTAGTGAACACATTTCCCTAATGTTTCCTGTGATTTACATATTTTTCTATGACTTAACATTAAAATCCAAAAAAATAGGATATTTAATTGGTCTTAAAAAAATTTCCATAAAATTATCTTCTGCAATTTTAGTTTTACTAAGTAATATTTTTCGCGTATTTTTCTTAAAATATTTCCCTAATGTTTCTTGTGATTTACGTACTTTAATTATTTTTCTTTTTTTTTTTAAATTAAAATCTAAAGAAAATCAGGTATTTAATTGGTCTTAAAATTTAAATTTTCCGTAAAAATATTTTCTACAATTTTAGTTTTACTCAAGAATATGTTTCGCGTATTTTCCTTAAATATTTCCCTAATGTTTCTTATATTTTACATATTTTAATTATTTTTCTATGATTCAAATTTGCCTTATCCATAAAATTATTTTCTGCTATTATAATTTTACTGAAAAATACTTACGCCATATTTTCCTCTCATTTTATCCGTTTTGTTGATAGAAATTCCTATATAATTTGTCTTGAAATATTCTGTGGTCACTCTGAGCATCGCATTGTCTTAACAAAATGTCAATGTGTTATCATTAATCTTCAAAACGATTCCACACTTTTTAAAACATTATACCATAAGTTCATCAGATATGTTCCATAAGTTTGTCACTGGTTACTGAGAGCTTGTCTTAAAGATGCTGGCCGGAGCTGTTGGGGTGAAGGGGGGGGGGGTCAAACTGTTGGTTAGCATATTGCTTACCCGCCCACCGCGACGGTGGCGCCATTTCTTATGGCCAAGAGCTGGGTGTTTTCCCCCTGAACTAAGAGCGGACTTCACCCCAACAGCGCCGGTTAGACCCTTTAAAGTGACGTGGGTGAAACGTCATAGTGCCACTGCCAGGGGTGCTGTCAAAGGCTTAGTACAGACTAAATATGAAGATGAACTGCACGTGCAAAACCGAGTGTAGTCAATTCTCGCTTGTCGTTCTCGAACTAGCTCTCAGTAAAGGCCTATTCAGACGATATAACTTTTTGACTCATTTAGATGAGTCGGCTTGAGTTAAGTAAACTAGTTGGGACGTGTGAACAGAAGTTGGACATGTTGAGTCACCAAATTAAAAATTCATCCACTCAACTTTTTTGGCCCATCTAGTTGAGTCAAGAGTTGTAACGTCTGAAAAGGCCTTTAGTCTCTAGCATTACGGAGTATAGGAAGTGTCATACTGTAGCGGTGTTTTAGGTGGTTTGATAGACCTTAAACTTACTAACTACATAAGTGTTTGAAATCAAATAAATACACGAGATGTTCGCAGAAACTGAACCTTTATTCTCCACGCTCAAGCCAAAACTGACTGTTTCCCCTTTCCCGTCTCTCGCACCCCCCCCCGAAGGCCCCAACCCCATCCCTGGTTAAATCTAGGTGGTCCTTCTTAAACTATCTCCAGACATCTTGGCGACACACAAGAAAGGAGAGAGTCCTTTCCCATAAGAAAGGAAAGAGTCTGTGAGCCACGGAGCCACGCTACAATACTTATGGAACATATGTTATAAACTTATGATATTAATAAGCCTATTTTGTCTTAATTGTCGTAATAGTTTATAGTCGTATTTGAGTTTGTCGTTTTTGTTAACCGTTCACCACTGGCTTTCTTCTATTAATTTAATAGAACCAAATTCCGCACGCTCCTCGAGAAATCCTTCTCCCCTTCCTAATCGAATCTATGACAGCATGGAGGGACAGTTCCCGTCACCTAGGCCCAGTAGGTGTTTTCGCAGCTTTTAACACCGTATTCTTTTACGTTCTCGTGTCAAACTCCGCCTTAAATAAAAGATCCTAAATCGCCCCATTTTTGCCAATTTAATAAGGTCCGGTAAACTCCACGACAAATCTTCAAGCATTGGCTGGTCAAGCGCCTCCAACTTTGGGGGTACCTACACCTCCTCAGTCTTTCCCTACCATTCCTCCTCCTCCTAGTAGTACTGTCCAATCTAGACCTATGGTACCGCCTCCTTATATGGGCCACCATCCAATGGGTCCCGTTACCCAACAACCCCAAGCTGTTCCTCCCGTACAGCCTCCTCAAATGCTTCAACAACAGCAACCTCCCCCTCCTCCGACGCCCTTGGCCCCAGCGCCTCAGAGACCTAGGTACCCCCAACAGACAGGCTACAGTCAAGGAACTTCTAGTCACAGTGCAATGACACCAGTGAATCAATCTTACGTAAACAACTATGGACAGCAGAGTATGATGCCTCCTCAAGGACAACCTGGACCTCCTCAAATGGGCCTTCCCGAGGGACCAGTTGGGGGCGTCCCGGGAGGCTATGACCCACATTTGCACGCTAGAATGGCTGGAATGAGTATTCATAATAGTTTCTCCAGGATGTGGGTAAGTTTCTTCACTTTTTAGGGGTTTAGAATTAATTTAATTGAGTTTAAATTAAATTTTCAGGGTAATGATAGTGTAAATTTGTTACAAGATAGGCATATTCTGCCTCCAACTCCCGTTCAGCCCCCTAAACCTATTCTGCCCCAAGAGAAAGCAAATTGTAGTACAGAGTAAGCGTACTATATAATTTAGATTGAAAGTTAATCGAAGACATTAACTTTTTCCGCCCATTTGGTATCCAATAGCATTTTTAGATGCACACTAACAAAAGTCCCTGAAAATTCATCATTACTTCAAAAATCAAGGCTTCCACTGGGAATTCTTATTCATCCCTTCAAAGACGTTAGCGTAAGGGTTTCACTTCTATTGAATAATTTCTGTAATTTGCAACAGAGGCGAAACCGTTGCAAATTAATGGTTTCATTTGTCTTCGCAGCACCTTCCTGTGATTCAGTGTAACACGATAGTTCGTTGTAGGAGTTGTCGCACGTACATCAATCCTTTCGTGTCCTTCCTCGACCAAAGAAGGTGGAAATGCAATCTTTGTTATAGAATAAATGATTGTAAGTTGAAATAATAGTAGTTTTAAGCTTATTTCATTTGTAATTAATTTTCACACTCATTTCAGTACCGGAAGAGTTCTTTTACGATCCCTCTAGTGGAACATTTGGAGACCCAAGCAGGAGACCAGAAATTAAAAACGCTACGATAGAATTTATAGCTCCATCTGAATACATGCTAAGACCGCCTCAACCAGCCATTTATCTCTTTCTATTAGACGTTTCTCACGTTGCCATTGAAACGGGTAAGATTGAATGTACTTAATTATGTTCGTTTTTACGTTAATATATTTTGGTTTTTGGGGTTTTTAGGCTATTTGAACATTTTCTGTCAAGTTCTGGTAGACGAAATAGATAATTTACCAGGAGACGCTCGTACTAGGATTGGAATTATGACTTACGATAGTGCCGTACATTTTTATAGCCTTTGCGAAGGAATGACGAGACCTCAGATGATGGTTGTATCGGATATTGATGGTAAGTGATGAAGGTTTAAGACCATTAATGTTCGACTTTAATCGTTTTCTTTCGCAGAAATGTTTGTTCCTTTACCCGATAACTTACTAGTAAATTTAAACGAAAATAAAGCTCTTCTTCAAGAACTTTTAACGGAGTTGCCAACACGTTTTGCTCAGAATGATGATACAAATAGTGCCTTGGGTGCGGCGCTTCAAGCTGCATTCAAGATGGTGGTATGTTTAATTAATTAATCAATCTTATTTCTTAATTAGTTTTATTTAAATCATTTTCCCTTCATTTTAAACCTTATTAAATTACTTTCTCAGTCTCCGGTTGGTGGACGAGTAACCGTAATGCAAGCTACATTACCCAATATTGGTCCTGGAGCTTTAAAACCCAGGGAAGATCCGAACCAACGCGCTGCTAAAGATATCAGTAATCAAACTCTGGGTCCCGCTAGCGATTTTTATAAGAAAATGGCCTTGGATTGTTCGGGGCAACAAGTAGCGGTTGATTTATTTTTAATGAGTATGCAATATTGCGACGTGGCGACCTTGGCTTGCGTATCGAAGTTTTCGTCGGGTTGCGTGCATTATTACCCCGGATATCATCAGACGTTGAATAGAGTTCAAGTCGAACGATACGAGAATGATTTAAGACGATATTTAACCAGGAAAATTGGTTTTGAAGCCGTTATGAGGATTCGTTGTACACGAGGCTTGTCTATTCACACATTCCACGGGAATTTTTTCGTTCGTTCAACTGATCTTCTCTCGTTGCCCAATATTAATCCCGACAGTGGATTTGGAATGCAGATCTCTATTGAAGAGAATCTATCGGAGTCCAACGTGGTTTGTTTCCAAGCCGCCGTTCTTTATACTTCTAGTAAAGGAGAACGGAGAATAAGGGTTCATACTCTAAGCCTTCCAGTTTCCTCAAATTTAACCGAGATTTTAGGAGGCGCAGATCAACAAGCTATTATTGGATTATTGTCCAAAATGGGTGCGAATTATACTACATTAATTAATTAATTAATTAATTAATGATACATTTTAATTTAAGTGATTTAATCAGTGGTGTGCGAGTCCCGTTTTTTTTTCGGTTTCGAGCCGAGTCTGAGTATCGAAAACTAATTTCTTATCGAGTATCGAGTATCCGAGTCTCAAAAATACTTTCGAGTATCGAGTATTTAGATAGGTCAAATTTTGGTTCTTTCGAGTAATGTAATTATCGAGTCTCAAATATTGACTTGTCGAGTAGCAATTTTGTTAATTTCTTGAAAATAACGAAGAAGATGTTCAATTATCTAATATCGAACTAGTTCAAAAAGATTGTTAGTGATCAATTAAACATTGAACAATTGATTTTAAAAATAAATGATCATGAACTCATCGTCTGCTATAGTTGTAAGCCTCGGACTCGAGTATTTGTTGGAGTATTTAAAATGTTGAAAAAGCTACTCGAATCTGTCTCGAGTATCTCAATGTGTTGTTATCGAGTATAGAGTCGAGTACTCGGCTCGATACTCGAACTTAATGAGTACTCGCACACCCCTGGATTTAATCTCTAATTAGTAATATTTTGTGTCTTATCTCCGTAGCTGTGGACCGCAGTATTACAGCTTCGTTATCAGATGCGAGGGACGCTCTTATTAATGCTTGCATTGATATTCTAATTGCTTTCAAGATGACTTTAACTGCTTCTCAAACTGCGGGAGCTCTCATGTCCCCTTTCTCCGTGCGTTTAGTGCCTCTCTATGTTATTGCTCTTCTCAAACACGTAAGAAAAATCATTTGGTTTACATTAATTAATAAATCAATTAACAAAGAGTTTCAAATTAATTAGCCGGCTTTCCGAGTGGCTATAAGTACAAAACTGGACGAGAGAGTATTTGCAATGGAGCAAATGAAAACCTTACCTTTAACTTATCTTCTAAGTTACGTTTATCCTAATCTTTATCCAGTTCACGCTTTGGACGATAATGTAAGCTTTCCCTTACAAGTTACAACCCTTTTAATTTAATTTAAATTACTTCCTTAATTATTTAATTTTGAATTAACAACTTTAATTATAGAATGCTTTAAATGAAAATGACGTTGTTATTCCCCAACCACCAATTCTTCAATTATCCTTTGAGAAAATTGACTCTTACGGCGCGTATCTGTTGGATACCTTGGAGTATATGTATCTTTACGTTGGAAAGAACATTAACGAACATTTTTGCCAAAATGTCTTAGGAGTGCCCAATTATAGCAGAGTACCCGATGGGATGGTATGTTTGTTTGTTTGTTTAATTTGCTGCTTTATTTCAGAGTTTCTATGGAATTTTTTAACTAATTGTCATTACAGTACGAAGTTCCCGAGTTGGAAACACCAGAAAATAACCGATTTAGGACCTTCATTTCATGGATATTAAGTCAGAGGCCATTCCACGCTCCCTTGTTGATTGTCAGGTATGTGTTTTTAATTTAAGTTGTTTCTTTAAGTTTAAAGTTAAGCTCATTTTGCAAAAACAAAAGTTTTTGCGCTGAAACGTTAAAAAAACTCGCGAAACTTCGGACTTAACCTAAAAATAAAAAAAAAAAATTTCAAACTTAAGAAACGTCAATTAATAACAGAAGTATATAATACTTCTCTTCGAGAGAAGTGTACAAGCACAAATCGGGGTAAGTGTAACGTCACTCTTCCCAACATCGGAAGGAACATTTAGAGCAAGGTTACTAAAACGAATCACATGCGCGATAAATAGTTCCCTCATCATTACTCTATTAGCGTTTAAATATTTGGCAAGATGCATGCATGCATGCGCTTGCGCATTTTTGTCCCTCGTCAAGACAATCAAGGTTTGTGGGATGATTGCTGGGGATTTAGTGCCAAACAGCTATAGAATTCACCTTACGGTGCGAGAGTTACCCATCTGAAGTTTGATGAGCGGGAAAGCAAACTAAAAGGGATACCCTCGCCTGGGAAGAATGACGTTACGTAACTAAAGCATAATGAGGATACAGAGTGTCATCCTTCTTCTATTATCCCCTTCTGTTAATAAATTATTAATTACCGACGATTGTTACTAAATTTATTAGGGAAGACAGTAAAATGAAGCATCTTTTTGCGCAACACATGGTTGATGATCGATCAGAATCTTCCTTTTCTTATTACGAATTCTTGCAACATTTAAAACAGCAAGTTTCTAAATGACCGACGTAAAAATAAATTCAAAATGGCGGCGAATTTTAAATAGGGGTCTGTTTCTTTTTACTACGTTGCTAATCTAACTAAACTAGGGACAATTTTAAAAAGACTATTACACACCCCCTAGTCCCCCCCCCCTATTATGTGAAATTTATGAAAATCACGAGTGTTTATCGGGGAAAACATAAAAAAAACATGGAACACTATATAAAAAGTTAAAAAAAAAAAAAAAAATTGACAATACGAATCCCCTTTTCTTCGCTTATTTCAATTAAAACGTTATTTAGGTTAATTATTAATTAAATTTGAAAGAAAAACAATTAATTAACACATCACCGGTAATTAAAAATAAAAAAAACTTGAATTGATTTAGATAGGGTTAAATTAAATTAAATTAAATGAAATTAAAAAGGGTTTAAGAAATATAAAAAACCAAACCGAACCGAAATGTGCGCGAAAAAATGGAACTGTTTGGAACTACATTAAAATCCTGCCAAACATCGCTTATCGCAGTGCGTGTTAAGAGAGAAAAAGCCTAAAAGGTGACTTTACAAGACTCTAACGCGTTAAATAAACCAAAACCAACCGAACGATGCGGGAATAATTTGACTTTTACGTTCTAATTTTTTTTTATAATAATAATTGCGGTCAACTTTAAGGCTATTTACCTACTATATATTTCCTTTGGGTTCAATTTAAGACTATTATACATATATATATATATTAAAAATTAAAAAAAAAATGAACAGATATTTATCACGTGTATAATTGATTGTTCATAAAACAAAATTAACGAGGGGAGATAAAAAAAAAATACGTTTAATTATTTAGTACCAAGCTGTCAGTTTATTATTATAATTATTATTAAATTAATTCTGATATTAAAATATTTAGCCCGCCCTCGTTAATTTGGTTTTTTTTCTCTCGAACAATAATTTAGTCGTACCCAGCATACTATTAAAGAAAAACGTATAAACAACAACAACAAATTGAATGTGACAAAATTGTTTTCTCATAAAAAAAATAATAAATTTGTTGGGTGATTTAAATGTGTCTTGTCTTGTTTGTAAAAACGGAGTTCTTAAGGATACTGGAAAACCTGGGTAAGTCAGAGATTTAAACTTTAAACTTTAAAGCTTTTTTCTTAATTAAAAGTCGGGGATTTCGTTTGGCATATCAAACCAATCTTCGAGCAATATTAGGCCTGTGCGGGTAGTTATTTTTGTATTTCGGGTCGGGTAAGGGTAGTTGAAAAACTTCAAATGGGGTATCGGGTCTTGTACCCGGATTTCTCCGACCGGGTAATTGTCGGGTATAGGGTCGGGTACTTGGATTTCTCCGACCGGGTAATTGTCGGGTATCGGGTCGGGTAAGGGTAGTTGAAAAACTTCAAATTGGGTATCGGGTCGGGTACCCGGATTTCCCCGACCGGGTAATTGTCGGGTATAGGGTTGGGTACCCGGATTTCTCCGACCGGGTAATTGTCGGGTATAGGGTTGGGTACCCGGATTTCTCCGACCGGGTAATTGTCGGGTATCGGGTCGGGTACCCGGATTTCTCCGACCGGGTAATTGTCGGGTATCGGGTCGGGTACCCGGATTTCCCCGATCGGTAATTGTCGGGTATCGGGTCGGGTACCCGGATTTCCCCGACCGGGTAATTGTCGGGTATAGGGTCGGGTACCCGGATTTCTCCGACCGGGTAATTGTCGGGTATCGGGTCGGGTACCCGGATTTCCCCGACCGGTAATTGTCGGGTACCGGGTCCTCGCACAGGCGTAATAAAAATGGACCAGGTATTATGAAGGTGGACTCTGGTAAAGACCTTAAAACCTTTAGGGATAAGCTGGAAAAGTCAGGGATTTTCAATGTAAAAATTTTTCGTCCGAACCGTGATAAATATAAAAAACGTTTATTGAGCAATATTTTACAATAATATATATACAAATATATATGGAACCATGTTCGTAATAATTAAGGTTAGGGATCTAACGAGGAAAATTGAATAATTATTTGAGGAAATATGTAGAATTTGGTTGGTTAACGATGTTTGTTTTTGTTTTTCGCCATTATCAATTTTGCTTGTTGGTTATTTTGTTTAGCATAGGACTAGTTGGTGGAAAAACTTCTATTTTACGTTAATGTAACGAATAGGTCATTGGACATTATTGAATGTTCAACCCTCAGCTCTAATTTTAAAGTTAGCACCCGGTTTTCTGGGTGTAAATGATAATCTCAGCCCGTGTTTCGATCTACAAACCATTTCCATTGTGAAATGAATTTTATCTCTGTGATCGTGTGATTTAACGACAAAGTTACGTAGAACGTTAGCAACAATGACCTTTTCTTCCATAAAGGCAAATTTTTGACCTGTTGTAGATTGATCGCGATTTGTTTATTAGGGTTTAATTATGTTAGTTAGTTAGATTATTTACCGATGCAATTTCTCGGTCCAGCCGAAAATGGAACATAGCTAAATGGATGCCTTCCGTTGCAATTTTCAGGTCTGAATCGTTCTGGGTTAAATGTTTCAGGGTCTTCGTAATATTTCGGGTTATTATGCATCATAAATGAAAATACCAAAACGGTGGAGTGTTTTGGTACTCTATATCCAGCTGAAAATTCAAAAAGGTAATTATTTTAATAAACATTTTTCCATAAAACCAAAAAAAAAAAAAATTAAATTCCATTTTGGAGTTCATCTCAATAGCTAATTACAAAATATTCATCCCAATAGTTCTATACCACGAATTCTTACGTAACGCATTTCAAATTACGTTATAAATACATTAGGCTAGCGTTATTAGTGTAGAACACTGATAGTTCCCGATTTTTGCGTTTGTGACGTCACACATGCTTTATTGGCAAGTTTAAATGGCCGCTTGTCTCGAGAAGCCGCTTTTAGTTAGAGCTCCAAAATTATAAAAACTACTAGTGAAAATAACCGCGATAATAAGTGCGCGTTTGTGTTAATAAGCATTTGGATTAGCCAGGAATACGATAATGGCAACAAAAAGGTATGATTGAACGTTTTTTATAGTGATTGAAGCATTTGAAAAATAGGGTATTCTCGGCATTTGTACCACGTTTTTGAAACCAAGGCTTAGCTAGGGGATGGGGAGTCTTTGACCGGGATTTTGGATGCCAACTTCACTGTTTGTAAATGCCTCCAAACACGGTTTATACGAATCTAGCCTATATTTAAGCCTAAATTAATATTTCAAATAAAAGTTAAAGGTATTTGCTGTAAATTTTAAGGCTAACATTAAGACTTAAAGGCGGGATTCTGTCACTCGCGTGTATAATTTTGAAATATAAAATATTTCAATGAGGTAACGCCATCTTTGAAAGTTTATATGTTTTGTTATGGATATTGTCGATAGATAACGTTAGTGTCGAACGCAACTTTTGACCGATTTCTAAAAATGGCGGGGTTTTTAAAGTTTTAAAACTACATTTCAGTTTTTTTTGGCTACAAATTTAAGAAATTCAATTTAACACTGAACTATTTTAAATTTATAGTTACCGATTAACGTTTCCTCTCGTATTTTACGGGCCACAAATGGCACTGACGGATAAATTCGTTGAGTTTCCTGAAATAGTTTTATTTATTAGTAATTGGACAAATAAACTAATATAGCTCCCCCAATGAAACACGCCCGTACTTTAAGCACACATTCCAAGTATTTCAATTCTTTAACGTCTTCCAAAGTAACGTTTCTTTCGGTATCATCTCCAAAAATACCATAAACCTCATCATAGGCTTTTTGTTGAATTTCCGGATATAAACCCAATAAATACAACATCCAACTGATACCGACGGCGGTCGTATCGTGTCCCTAGAAAGTGTAAACACAACGCATTATAGATAAATTTAACATCATTTTGCGAATCATTATTCGCTTCCTCGTAAGAAGTTTGAAATTTATAACTTACGGCAAACATAAAAGAATCCACTTCCTCTTCGATATCATCCAAACTTAAACTGTTATCACGAATATGATGAAACAGTAAAAGATCCAAAAATGCCTGACGTTTTTTGGCCCCCATATAACCTTCGTCACTCGTGTTAGCCAATTCTTCCAACTTTTGAAGTGATTTTTCGTTTAACATCTCTTCTTTACGTTCACGGATTACCTGCAGATGACCAAATTAGGCTTAACGTATCTTCATAAAATATTATAATTTACAAGATTAAATTGATGGGAGTATAAAATAAATATAAGTACCATATAATTGCCTACTCGCCCTCAAAAATATATAATGGTTTCGCTTAAATTACATGAAAAACCGCATAAGGAAAGTTTTTAACCAAAAAAAGTTTTTTTAGTTAGTTCATAAAAAAACGTGCAAAGGAAACAAAAAATAGCAAAGCCACGAGCCGACGGCTCGGAAGAGGGTCAAAGAAAATCCCGAGCTCACTCCCCGTCTTTTAGTAAGTTAGTTACATCAGAAGTAAATGAACTTTAGAAGTTACAACTAATTTGTGTATACATGTCTATCGCGATTTTGTATTTTGGGAATTCACATTTGTTAATGACCTTTATCGTAATTTTCTTTTTAATAATTTCGTGTTGATTTACTTCCGATTAGAGCATAGAAACTTTAGAAATCCCGTCTCACTCCCTCAAATAAAAGACCAGAAAATGTTTAAAACGAAAGTAGGACTTGCGCCATTTCCGGCATAAAAATGGACTATAGGGGGTGGGAGATTGGCGGAGGGTATTCTAACGTCTCTGAGATTGCTCAGGATTATGTAGGCTGCCAAAAGTTTCACACCTTTAACATTGGAGTGGGTCAATTTTCAAATTTTAGTGGTTTTCGTCGTTTTTTTTTAATTTTAACTTTCACGTATTTACTTTTTAAAATATATATATTTTCCTTGGAAATTCCCCAAAGTACCGTTATTTCCGTTTTTAGTGAAGGTAATTTTTACTCGTAACACCCTTGTTTGAACTCAATTTACCAATAGACCATTATTTTAATTACTTAAAAGAGAAGCCAACACACAGGCGATAGGACGCCATCTTAGGACAGTTCCCTCGCGCCAAGAGGCAATACCAAACGGAGCCCGTGTACATCACTACACGTGGGACCCGCACTGCTTCTAACGGAGCTTCTTGGCGCGAATTAATGCCCTAAGATGGTGGCTTCCCCTCCTGTGTGTTTACTTCTCTGCAGCAATTAATGCCTATTAATTTTAAAATTAATATTTATTAATTACCTGTTGGACAAAGTCGCTCATAGCTTTGACGCATTTATTGAAGCTTTTACCCATTTCACTGCGATAAAAGACACGATTACTCCATAACCAAGGTCTGACCATTCGCGCGAAAATTGTTTCGCAAACTCTGCAACATTAAGAGGAAAAAAAAATTAACGTAATTTTAAATAAGATTTAAGCGAAAACTCATTTACTCGTGTAATCCTGTTAAATACGGAGAATCGTTGTTTTTCTGAGCACCGATGCATTTCCCCATGGCTGTTTCTGTTTAACAATAAGAGGAAATATTAAATATACGCCTTAATGTAGGCTTATGATTAGGGCATCGGTGCGAGACACGTGAAACACTTATAAAGGGGTATTTTCTTATTTTTTTTGTTAGGAAAATTGTAGCTTCAAATTAAATTTCCTGTTATTTAGGGGGCTTTACCAGGGAGTATTTGTCATCAGTGAGTGGAAACTTCCCGTACGGTTACGAATTATATTAGAATTATATTTCCCTGTTAACTTCCGTAGCTAATCAAGCACGAAAATTGTAATACCACCTGAATTCATTTAATTATTAATTTAAGACCGTTAAAATGAAGTGATTTCCACTACCATTATTTTTATACTCTTTGCGTTTAAAGGGATATAGAATGTGTTATGTACATATCCCTTTAACAGAACTAATTAAATTGAATTCCTCTCCTATTTATTCGGTGGTTGAACACAATAAAAGGGACAGTGAAATGTATATGAATAATATTACCACAAATAATGTCCAGGGTGCATAGAGTAACCAAAGGTACCACATCTACAATTTCGCCGTTAAGGGCTTTGAATTTGTCCACCAATATAAGCGACTGTTCTTCGATAACCGGAAGGAATACTTCTAAAACTCGGAAATGGAAGGCTGATGTTAGCAATTTTCTTCGGCCCTTCCATTTAGCTCCACCGCTAATTAATTAAAAAAATATATATTTTTTTAAATTAATAATTAAAATATATATTAGATTAGGTTACAGACTTACCTGGTAACTAGACCAGTTTTTAACCAAGGTTTCATAAAATTGTACTCGGTTGATTTGTCTATGATGACGTTACTACTAAGAATTTCCTATGGGGGAGAAATAAATGTTAGTTATTGCATAGTTTGTGAAGGTATTTTGTTTTTAATTTATTTACCTCGGCGGTTTCGGGCTTACAGCAAACTACGATTGGTCGAAAGAAAGCCCAAAATCTCCAAATTCCAGAATCCCCGTATAGTTTAGTGTAAGCACATAACGATTGAAAAAATGCTATTATAAAATAAAAGTAAAAAAAAAATCATTGAAGTTGGAAAAGCCGTGAATTAACAATGGAACTAAATAAATAATAAAAAATAAAATGAAATAGTAATTGAAAAGATTTTTGGCAATGACCATGCCGTCATAACAAGAAGGATTAGGTAATGGAGTAGTAGTTTAGTTTCTTTCAACGATATGGATTAATTTTGATCTTAGAGAATATACTTAATATTCAATTAATTTTAATTTTAAATAAGAAAATTTTACTATTTTTGCTAAATATATTTGCAAGTTTATTAATTAATTTAATTTTCGTATTAAAAACGCTCTAAGGATGTGAGATAGGTTAAGACGCACTCTCTTCAAAGATAGCAAATATTTGGGTCTGCATTTAACCTACACTTAAGAATATCGCATTAACTTTCATTATTTATATATGGGATTCTTAAAAAAAAACAAAAATCACTTTCGATTTCATATCGGCTCCATTTCTTAATACTCCTTGTTCAAACCTTCCAATAGTTAATTTTGGAATCTCTTTATTATAACTTGAAAAATCATAAGAATTAAAGTACGCTTTTAAAGAAAGTACTATAATTTTGAATACTGAATTGAAGAAAGAAAGGATGAAACAAGATTTTCCCCACTATAATTTTTTGATGGACAAATTCGTATTCGTCTTTTTTAGCCTAACTTATATATTAGTTCCGGCTGATGTAAATTTCGTTGAAAGGGAATTTCAAACGGAGACTTGATCTTTTTACAATTTTTATTTTCATAAATATTTTTTTTTCCTTTTAAGGTTCAATCTTACTTCTATTATCTTTAAAACCTTGGGATGTCCATCTTAAAGCGGTTTAGAAAACATTTTCTAGTAGTTTCAAGTTTAGTATATGTTGCTCATTGTGCCCTATAGTAAAAGTTCACCGTTAAAGGGAACGTGAAGTGTCGTTAAAATATTAAGAAAATCTTGCAGAATTTAAGTGTATTTTTATTATTTCGCTGCCTCTTTATCTTTAGAACTTGTCAAAGGATTCCTTCAACTTCGTTTAAGAAAAATAAGTGGTTTTTCGGGTATTTAGGATTATACTAAAGCGCTACTTATCATTCTGTCACAAAGTCTAGCTCATTTACTGTCCTTTCACAGAATAGAAAGTCCTTGATTCTCTGGACTTTAGTCAATCGATCTTAATATATTTTAAGCCCATTAATTATTTATTATTTTTTTTTTTCATAAAATTAAGTGACGTTTGATTTTGGTTTGATTTATAATACAGGTTTCTGTTTGTCGAAATTAAAGGGAGTATTACCGCGTTTAAGTTTAAGGTGTAGCTGGTTTTTGTAAATTCAACGTAGGTATTTTATCCTTTAAGCTATAGTTTTCAGGGTATTCAAGATATCAAATTATTTATGTCAAAATTTTGGACTTTATTCACTCTTTAATTAAGGCCTTTTTCTTTTCAACCGACCCACCAACCGAATTTCAAGTAAACATTGTGGCAAATTATATAATTATTGGCTAATATATACAACAGGAACGTGCTTGTAAATAAACAAATATTAAATACAAAGAAAGCAGGTTAATGTTCTAGTTTATTCATTGGAGTAATTTGGTTTCAAAATTAATTACATTTATTATTTAATCGCGTAATACCCTTTTTTTCTTCTTCTTTTAAAATCAAGTGACAGGTTTTGATAATTATGTCAGTTGTTATGTAACGTTGTTTAAATCTAGTTCCTGGGGTTTATAGAAATGGCAGTTCATATCAAGTTAGTATGAGTTTGAAACAGTTAAAGGCAACGAACTGCACTTTGTCCTTGTCTAGAGTCTAGAGAAATCGGATCGGACCCTTTTGGAACTTGGAACTGCCCCTTTATTCCGGTTAAATTCATGCCTTTCCCCCCTATCTTTGACAACGAAATTAACTTTATGGGCTTCTATTCACATATCTCTTAATCACTATACGTTTTTTTACACCTTGGTGAAAATTTCATAGAAATATTTTGGAATCAGGGCAGAATTTTTCACTAAAATTTTCCTCGTATTTTCCGAGCCTTTTGTGTTTAAGTATGGTGACTTAGGTATGGTGGTATGCCAATCAAGACCACGTGTACCCAAAATAAGGGGGGGGGGTTGTTAAAAAAAAGATTAGCTATGATATACTTAAATCAAACCAAACTTCACCGGCAGGAAATATAATTTGTTTTCAAACTTAGACTCGAGGGCTTTACGATTAAGGATTCTAATCAAGAATTTACCTTAAAATAGCATTTTTTGACTCAATATAAGGCTAGTTGAACAGGTTTTTTTGGTAATATATAATCATTTTTGGGACTGCTCTAGGCAATTAATTAGCAAATTTTGCGTGATTTTGACACTTTTTTTAAACAGTAACATTTAAAATGAATTAGTAGCAAAGGCATCCGGCGTTGCCCGTCCGCCCCTCCCTCGAGACAATTTTATTAGTTTTCTGGCCGACATTTTTAAAGATGACAGAAAATATCAGTTGGGTACGTGTAATTGAAATTCATCGCAGAGAATTTATTAAAATTGAAATTGTGTTTTAATCATTTTGAATATTTCTCACGTTTTGATACCCAAAATTTCTGCTAAAAAATAATATTTATGTCTATACATTTTAATTTTGAAAATGTAAGATTTAATTCTAATCGTAAGGATATGGTCTGAAGGAATCCTGCGTTGTCATATGACTTCTTTTTTTAAATTTATTTATGGAATAAATTTGATAAAATATTTCTGGGAAAGTAGGTAGAGGCCAAATTGTTGAAACAACCCCTAAGTCGTCAGAGCAGTGAATTGTGTCTAAGTATTATGGTCTCGTCATATGGTTTTTTGGGCATTAAAGAAAGACGAATCATGTGACATCAGTTTAAAATCATCCGAGTGATTAGCCTCTCGAATTTTTCCCAACAAACTTTTTTAATAACCGAAACAATTTAACAATAATTATTTATATTTCATTTTCTATTGACTAATCATACCTAAAATTTTGAAATAATTTCTTTTATTTATTTTTTTAATTTAATAGCCAACTGTCTGTTTATTATTAGAATTAAGTTGTCAACAACTATTTACTTTTTATCGGAGTTTATAGTTTAAAATGAAAAAGAACCTGATTTATTTCTTCTCATTTTACGCGAGCTCTTTGAACTTAAATTCGAGTAAAAAAACCTTTTCCAACGTATGTACAGATCACGTCCTGTTATTGAAGGAAAGTTTTTACTCATATAAAAATCCGGCCCTACTTTTTTAGATTTTTTTTCAGAAGCTTTGTAATGATAATATCGTACTAATTTCTATAGAAAGTTGAAATACGCGACGTTCACTTAAAATTAAACCAGACTCAAATATATTCATATTTAGTTATTCGATCATTTTTTAAAAGAAAATTCTAATTTTTTTTATTTAAATGGGAACTTTTTCACGTAGGAAACCAAACAGGTGCCCCTAAAAGTTCAGAACCTTTTGAGTCTTAAGATCCCCTCATCATTAATCGCTTATAAAATCCGGAAGTGATTTGCTTTTAGAAGCTGTTCTTTTAAAACAAGCGTTATAGATAATACAGAACTGGGTCAAATACGGTGGTGGTATCATATCAAGTCGTAAGTCCAGTCTAGAGCCTTTAAAACTAATCGTTATAACTAAGATGATATGGACTCTTTTATTTCTTTTATTTAATCAAGAAGCGATATCTAGTTTACTAGTAAACTTCTATATCACTTCTTGATTTAATTTTATCTACCGTGTTGCTTTTATTTTCTAAAATATGTTATTTACTTACTTTTTAACGTTTTTGTAATTTAGTAAATAGGGTATTATATTTTTTAAGTGAAATTTAGACGTGATTAAAATATTTTTAATTAAAAAAAATATTAAATCAATAAAACTGAGCGTATAAACGGCGTAAAATTAAAATTTTCTAAATAGTTATTTAATATTGTGGCACGTGGCTATATAATGCCTCATTAGGCTATTAAATACTGTTGGTTATTTCAATTCCAAGATCTTTATCATAATTTAAAAAGATCTGTATCGTGTTTTATACTTATATATAAAAAAATTTCCACGCTAAATTAACTTTTTAATATTTTAAATATATATATTTTTAATTCAATTAAATTAACCGATTTGCCCGGTTAAATTCATTCGATTCGGAATGTCGTAATAAGGAAAGTTTTGTCGCAAAATCTTTCTTATTATGTTTCCGATTTTTTTGGTTTTTTTTTTATTACACAAAGGAATTTATTTTGTTGTTATATTTTGGAAGGCATAAATATTTGAAGTGAAGTTTCAACTTTACACGTGCTTAATGATACGTACAGGGAAATATGACATCTTAAAATTTTCTACTGTAATGTTCAGGAATTGTTACGGATTTCACTAGAATAAGATATATAATGAAGCACTCACTACATTTTCCCCCTTTAAAAAAATAACAATTGTTTTGGGAAGGGTTACGTGTAACCGGATGTGAAGAGGCTTTATTTTTGGCTTCCGCGGAAATGGAATTATTTGTAAATTAATGTTTAGTTTTTTTAATTTTAGGATTCTGATGTTATTCTACACTTTCTCTATTTTCGTGAACTGGTTTTTAGGTTTTAAACTGCATTTAAACAAAGCCATAGCTTGTAAATTGCATTTAAACAAAGCCATAGTTTGTAAATTGCATTTAAACAAAGCCATAGCTTGTAAAATGATATTAAACAAAGCCCTAGCTTGTAAAATGATATTAAACAAAGCCATAGCTTGATAACTGCTTTTAAACAAAGCCATAGCTTGATAACTGCTTTTAAACGAAGCCATAGCTTGATAACTGCTTTTAAACGAAGCCATAGCTTGATAACTGCTTTTAAACGAAGCCATAGCTTGTAAAATGCTATTAAACAAAGCCATAGCTTGAAAACTGCTTTTAAACATAGCCATTGCTTGAAATCTGCATTTAAACAAAGCCAAAGCTTGAAAACTGCTTTTAAACATAGCCATTGCTTGAAATCTGCATTTAAACAAAGCCATAGCTTGTAAACTTCCACTGAACAAAGACATAGCTTGTAAACTGCACTTAAATCAAGCCATAGCTCGTAAAATGAGCTCCTAAGCTTAATTTACAAAACTATTGTTTGTAAACTGCACTTGAACTAAATACTCTTAATGAAAGCTCCAAATATAGAAACTCTACGCTCAATATCATGTTTGGGGGATTTCACAATCACAAAATCTTTTGGGGATTTTTCCCGCTTAATTATTTTTTACCTGAATTAGCTTGGGATTAAAAATACGAGGAAAAATAAGCATTTCCGAGCTCATTCGAGTGTGCTTTATCGGAAGATAATATTCCTTAATTAACTATTTATTTTAAATCAAAATAGAGCGGAAATTAATAATAATTTAAATTTACCACGATTATCGTGAAATTCATGGGATTATTTGCGAAACTTTATTAAAGTTAAGAAAGAATTATTTATAGGGAAATAATTGAAGAAATTTTCATTTTTCTTTTGCAATTAGCTAGATTTTAAATTATAATATTTAATGGACTATGATTGCGTGACTTGGACATAGCGTGCCAGTGTTTATTAACCTTGTTAACTCGAGTCTAATTTGTTTATTGTAACAAACAAAACAAAACATAAGGAAGTTCAAATAACACCCCTGGGTATTTGATAAATATTATAATTTGATGCTCAAATTATTATATATAAAAACAAAATTATAATATACGCCGTTTCTAATTTGAATATTATAGAACAAAATTGCCCCCTTATATAATTTTGGTTTTGGGCAATATTAACCTACAATATATACAGGGTGTTTCTGATGAATTTGCCATAATTTATGGGGATGTTCTTTGGGAAATTTTGGGTCGCAAATGTTCTATGAAATTTTCCCTAAGGGCCACGGTTTTCAAGTTAAGATTGGAGTATTTTATATAATTATGAAACTGATTAAGACAATGATTGATAATTTAATGAAGGGGTCATCCCTAAAACACTCAGATCATAACTCGAAAACAGTGGCACGAACTGCAAAATTTCAAAGAACACTTTCTACTCAAAATCGCCCAAAGAACATTCCCCTTAATTTATGCATGCAGACTTATCTAAGCAATAAATAATAATTTCAACTTTAATCCCTAAAAATATATAACAAAATATGGCTGAAATAGCCATATTAACCTAATTAGAAATTAGATTTCAGTAATTTGAACACATCTCTCATTTCTTCATAGATAAATAGTAAATTATTACCGAAAAAAAAAAATAAATAATTTTATAAGAAAATATTGGTTCAACTTACAGACATTCATATCGACGTGTTTGCTATTTCTTAAGACAGGCATGAGGGGTACGAAAATACTTTGAAAAGGATTATGTCTCGCTCCGGGCATTTGGTTGACCATTGCTAGATATTCCTTCATTCTCGTGAAATACATAACGATGACCGATACAAGAACCATCGCGATAAATAAAATCGCGAACATATAAACTGGTAAAGCATCTCCAGTCTTCTTTAAATAAGACTCCACGAATTCTGTGTCCATTTTTTTATTTAATATTAATTTAAATTTTAAACAAAATTAAAATTAAAATTAAAATATCGTCTCTTTCTTTTTAGAAAACATATAACGTTCGTCTTTCGGACACGACTAAATGAATGGAAATTTGAAATTATATTTTAGCAAAGGTTCTACAAAACTGCCCCTTACTTTTACTTTTCAAATGTGCTCCCGGATTTTTCGTGACGTAATTGTGCTATCATCCAATCAGATTTACCTTTAGTGAAAGTTAGTCTTACCCCGCCGGAATTACCCCTCTTTTTTAATCCCATATTTCTTCCTGCTTTTCCTGCTTACTGCTTTCTCTTTCTCTCTGAGAGAGAGAGGGAGATTTCTCTCTTAACATCCCCTACCCCCAATTTGATTAAAATCTAACCACGTCTCAGGTAAAACGTTGACCTGTTTGAAATAAAATCATTTTTTTCTTCTGATAAATCAATTTCAATGTCCAGAAAATTAAAAAAAAATCGGATATGAAACTTTGACATTATTTTCAAGGAATTTTCTTTGAATTTTAACTAAATTTAACAAAAATCCTGATATTATACTTGAAATCTCAAGAGGTTTCTTTATGAATTATTTTTAGTATTATTTTCATGGAATCTAAACAAATCAGACATTAAATTTTGACAATCTAGTTCTTGAGATTATTTTCAGGGGATTTTCTTTGAATTTTAACTAAATTTAACAAAAATCCTGATATTATGCTTGAAATCTTAAGAGGTTTCTTTATAAATTATTTTTAATATTAGTTTCATGGAATTTAAACAAATAAGACATGAAATTTTGACAATTTAGTTTTTCAGATTATTTTCAAGGAATTTTCTTTGAATTTTAACTCGTATTTGAAGAAACTTAAAAAACATTTCATACTTGACATCTTAAGAGTTTTTTTTTAATGGTAAAAAGAATTTGTCAATTTTAGTTTTAATTGCATTGTTTTTCTAATTTAGCTTTGATAATTTCTTTAGTCATTAGCTAAGGGAAACTAAACTATCATAATATTTTTTAATATATACTATTATCGAATTATTTCTAAGACTGGTAATAATGACTTATAGTAATTTTCCCGCTCAAAATATGACGTTCCGAGGAAACTTGGCCGGGGACCCATTTTTACGTAACCTGCATTATTCTTTATTAAATATAGCCCTCCCTTAATATCTTCAGATATTAATTATATTGTAACAAAACTAACTTGAAAAATATTCCCCCCAAAATAGGCCAACATTAATAGCCCCAGGACATTTTTTGGAGGTAGGGCTTTTTAGTGGGAGTTTGTGGGTAGATCTGCATTATTTTTTTTCTCGGAAATATGGTTTAAGTCAAGAAGCGATATCTAGTTTACTAGGGAAAAGGAATAAGATTCCTATAAGTATTCGCGCGCCATAGTTCCAGTTCCCCTTTCAAAATACAAGGGGGGACGTAAAAGGATTCCGGGCTATTTCGCTACACTCTCCTCAGTCGGAAAATATGTCTGTAATTTTCGTCATTCGCGTCGCGCTGACGTGAGTTTTCAAGAACCAATGAGATGCTGATTGTAATTTAGAGGCGGCGGGGATTAACTCCGGACAGGCTACGTTTGGACTGGAGATAAAGCTGTCTGAAAATGTGGCGAATTTATACCTTCTCCCTATTAAACTAGATATCGCTTCTTGTTTAAGTTCTAAAAGTTCATAATTCGTAGTAAAATTATAGAATATTTTCTTAGAAAACCAGGCAATTTCAAGCTTACAGACCTCCCATCATAATTTTCATTCATATTTTTCTGAGGTTAGCTTAGTGTTATGGTAATCTATAGTTTAACTTAATGCCACAATTATCAGACACACCCTGTTTATTAACAAAATCATATAGGCCTAACAAGTACAAACTATATACTTCTAGTTGATTTACTTTTTGATTTGATTTTTTAATATTTACGATTTTAAGGAAACTAATTATTTGTTTACATTATCTAATAAATTTTCTTGTCTTTATTTTTTTTTGTCGTTTTAAATAGTCTTGTATCAGGAAGAGATACACTAAGGAATGTCGGGCGATTATCACGATTAAGGATCATGATATGGAACGGATAAGAAAGATATAAGCTTCCACCACTTAATTTGTAAGTACAAAATTTCCTTTATTGCTAATATTTTACGCCTTTAATCATGCGTTTAGAAACTGTGGTCAGCTAAATATGGTGGGTGGGATTTTTACAAAAAAAAAAATTCTTCTGTCTAAAAAAATTAACCACGATTTATTTATTGAAACAAATCGATTTGAATAATCTTAAACGATACTGTCGTTTGATATCGTCTGATACAAAATGGGGTCATATTTGATAAAGTTTAGGGTACAAACTTTGAAGAAATATTTGATTTCCGAAAAGAAAATGCTTTTTAGCGGAAGAGAATTTTTGTCTTCGAGTAATTCACAATAGGCTTGAGGTTTTTGGACAATAGGGGCTACACATTAAATTCGAAATCAAACAGGTTTCCATGCCAAAATCCCGGTTATTTTATTTCTTAGCTTTCGCTTGAGATTTTGACGCTATTTATCAAATTAAGGTTGCGTACCGTGTCGTTCTGACAGCCATTGATTTATCTACCGATTATTTTCGTTTAGTTTTAATTCAAATTAATACTAGATTCTCCTGTACTGGTGGTTAAGTATTTGAATTTTTCATTCAAGCGTAGCTATCTTAATTTAGGGTCAAATGGCATGATACTTGGAGAGATTACTCTATGGATTGTCTAGTATCTTCCGCTACTCTTAATTTTAATCTACGCCATTTTGTACTGAAGTTATCAGAATTTAAAGATAAGTGTAAGAAAATTTTGCGTGGTTACATTTTAAATTTATCTTAGCTATCTTAATTTGGGGTCAAATGTCATGATACTTGGAGCGATTACTCTATGGAATCTCTAGTCTCTTCCGGTGCTCGTAATTTTTATTTATCGGCACTAAAAGCAAAGATAATAAAAATAATGTCAACTTAAGATGGTTTTATCTTGAAATTTTGTATTTGGCGACAAACCCAAATTGTCTTATAGTCAGTCAAAAGGGGCCACCATTGGTCCAAAATGGTTTAAACATTAAAGTCAAGGCTAGCAACTAAACACCAAAGCCCCAAATTTTAGGTCAAGCTGGGGATTTAGCTGCGGTCTCGCTCGGAAAAAAAGCTATAAACAAATTTATGATATTTGAACCACGCTTATAAGCTATAACATTTTTCCTTATGCGAAAATCAAATGCATAATTTATAATATAATTATTTCAACACAAATTTTTAATCCATTAGGCCCGATTTCATAGTAAAACCGTTAAATATTAAAAACCACCAGCACGACTAACAATTGATGGCGTTGTTTGAATTTTTGTCGGTTAGACTTTAAAGGATTATTCGAAGGGGGTAATTCAGCCGTAACATTTTCGGTTTACAGTTTAGTTACAGAGGGTTATTTTTCCTCTCCATGGTACTGTGAAATAGTACGGATTATTACATTAATTTCAAACATTAAATAATTATAGGATACAGAACGTTAAATACCAAAAAGAATATTGCGAAATGAATATAATTTGTAGCCAAGCTTTAGCATCGTAATTTATATGTAATTAGCTTTTTTATTTTGCTTAATTACTCGGGCCCTGATTGTTGTAACATGATGATTTGCATACTGTTGGAAAGGGGACAAATAGGGCTATGACATACTGAAAGGATTATCATGTATCTCTTATAGAACCAGAGTTATAACAATTTAAAGTCGAGGTGCAATTTCTTTTGCTATTTAACTTGAAATAATACAAGCAAGTGATATAATTATTTGCATTGAAAAACCGAATGACTAGGTACAAGATTTTTGTGTTAGTTTATTGTAGGTTCGATTAAAATTATGGAATCTGAAGGTTGTGAAAAAATAACACTTAAAAAGAAATTTCCGTTGAAAACGTTTTAAGATTTAATTTCAACGAATAAGTGTTAAATCTTTCGTTTCGTATTGTTTTTCAAGCACTCTTCATAAACGCCAAATTGGTAATTTCCAACATAATCTACCTATAGCCGATTACGAAGTAAAATTTACCTTAGCAGTTCTTACAACCAAAACCAAAACGAGTTTTCAAGAGGGATAAAATCTCTTCAAGGAAGTTTGAATTTCCCTCAAATTTAGAGAAACGTTTCAGTTTGGGTTGCCATCTAGAAAATATGCGTAGTTAATTGCATATGCGTTATAAATTAATGCAAAAATTGGATAATTAGTTAAGAAAAAATTAATCCAAATATTTTGAAGTAATTTTGGCTTAAATATTTAATTGCAAACATCTTTATTAGAACGAGTATAGATGGCGAAATATTTCCATCCAAATTTCCTCTTAAAATTTCGCTGCTTTCGCGACAATATAGGTCATACCTTGAAGGAGAGAGGGATGGAGTGGTAATCCCCATACCTGTAACAGTGTAGGCTGCGGCAGCGAAGTCCTCCCAGCATGCTCGGCGTTTCGGTAGGATCTTTAAGGATGCTCCCTGTGTCTTAAAAACAGAATCTAGTTCTCATGCAAATATAATGGCTCTACGCGGCAGCACTTAACAATAGGGGCGCGCGGAAGGTACACTGGGATGCTTCCATTGCCCCAGGTCGCCCATCATCATTACCGCTCCATCTTACTACTTTTCTCCATGGTCATACTCAATCTTGGTTTAAAGAATCCACATATCTAAAATAACCAGTCTTCTGAGGCATTAATGAGTCATACTAAGACTGAGTGAAACTTTAGCGCGAAATTAATTCTCCGAAACTAAATTAATCAATAGCAATTTTTTTTGTTGTACCTTGGGGTTTATTTATTACACTAAGCGTGTCTCCAACGGATAAAAGACCAAAAAATTAAGTTTATAAGAAGCTGTCAAAATTTTAAAGGATTAGTCTTTGGTAAAAGGGGATTAAGCATTTCGTAAGTTTGTTGCCACGATGAACTCAATCTTGTTTTAAAAGTAACCCACCAAAAAACACCCCAAAAAAATTTAGAGATTTATAACTCGTGATAATCAATTTTGTTACTAGATTTTTTCTAAATTTAATTTAGCTTAGGCTTTAGTAAGTCAGTTTAATTAGTTGTATCTACTGTATAATAATAATATGCATCATATTGTATATATAGTATATTGTATTATATTTACTGTTGAACCTAACCTAACTAAACGCAACCTAACGTGACATTATTGAATACATTATTTTCACATACTTCGACTTCTCTCGCGTATAATTAGTGCTTAAATTAATAAAATAAAGAAGTAAATTTTAGTATTACTAGATTATATAATATCTTCTAGTTAACTAGGTCCAGAGATTACCCCCTTCATTCAAAGAAACAAATTTTATATCTTTATAATATTCGATTTCAAATATAGAGTAAATTTTAGTGCAGAGCTTTCCATAATAACAATTTATTTGACAGTTTTGTTTTGAAATAATGTTCCCCCCCTTTTCCACCCCCGATAAATTGACCTTAGAACAACTTTCGAACGTTTTACTTTCCTGGTTTGTATTACAGCTCAAAAATTTAAAAGTCGTAAAGTTCTTTTAGATGGCAGGTGTATAATGCTTTGAAAGACCAGCGGTTCTGCCGCGCGGAAGTTGTTAAAATATTGTTTATAGGATTATTTATTTTCTTCTTTTTATTCAAATTTTGAGGGTTGAACTATTACAACAAACCGGAATTTGATACAACTGGCTTAAAATCGTGTTGTTACGTAGTAGACAGCCCAGTTACGTCGTCGTGTTTATAAGGATTTTTCATCAACACCCTTTAATTTTGTGTTATGAACCGTATGATCTAGCAGCAGTGTTTGAGTTCAAATTACCAGCATTGAAACGTCAATTATTCCGAATCCTGATAGATTTATTATCATGTATTTAGTATCGTTAGATAGAGGACAATTAAGGGTATCAAACCTTGGTATTATCATGATAAGCTAGAATAATATAATCTTCGAAGGATGGGGTAAAGGTTAAATGAAGGTCAACCCTTTCACCTTAAGCTCTGATTGGTTAAATCCCAAGGATATCATTAAATGGAAGGGTGAAAATTAAAATCAAGTGATTTTTTATAGATTCTTCTATTGATTATAAGATTAAACTGCGTAGTGAAACATCAAGGAAATACCTCAGAGTGATTTTAAAATTTAAATTAGTTTTGAGAGATTTCATGGATAATTTCAAATTAGCACCTCCGACCAATCACGTAACGCCCAGCCTTTTTGTTAACAAAATTCTCGTGGCACGCTCTATGTCGAATGAAATTTGGCGCGAAGTTTGATAAAAAGTGCACGTGATGTGACAATTGTGGTGCTGGATATAGAGAATTTTGTTATCAATAAGGCAGGACGTTACGCGATTGTTCGGAGGTGCTAATAAAAAATTATCCATGAAATCTATTAAACTCATTTGAATTTTCATTGTGCAGATTGGTCTTATATTTAGTAGAAGAATCGACATTAAAAAACTTTATTTTCCTTTCAACACCTTTAAATTGGACAAACGAAACATTTAGCTATCACACCCTGACGTAAACTATAATTATAAATCACATCTGTGGTCCCAATTCTCCGTATAATAATTTCTTAAGACAATAAGAATAAAATAAAAAACTGGTATTAAGAATTTAACTTATTTCCGGTGCATTAAATTTAAACAGCAGTATATTTCCATCCATTTAAAAAAATAGAAAAGCATTTCAACGTTTGAGAATCGACCTATTTAGGTTATAGGGTCCTTTGTGTGTAAACCTCCATCTCTAGCTGAATTTAGACTCTAATAAAAACATTAAAGAACCAGCTATTCGAAACTTGGAGAGTATGGGCACTTAAATAAAAAAAATCTTAAAATCCAGAATAATGCCAAATCCGAATTTTATAGAAACAGGAAATTGATGTTTAAAATATATTATTATTATTTTTATGGTTGACGATTGAACAGGGGAAGGGAGATCGCTATAAGAAGCGCTTCTCTTATTGGATTATAAATAATATGACCCCGTTATTTTGGGGCTCCCCTATGTGTGGTGAAAGTTCTAACATTCTTTAACACCCGCTGTTATTACAATTTTAGATTATGATAATTTATCTTACAATTTTTAAATTGGTTTTGAATGTTTAAAATTGCTCTCGTTACGGTTAACTTTCAAATTTATTTTTTTAGCCTCGATTTTGACTTAGTGACGACAAATTGTAAGCGTTATTAAATTATTTATGATTTAACTTCCATGTTAAGTTGGTTGATTTATATATTTATTTAAATTTTTATATAAGTTTTTAAATATGTTTGTTTTAACATTCAAATGAGACATAAAAATTAGATGTTTAGGAGGGTTAATATCTTTGTACCTTAAACCAGGGATAGATTTAATTTTTGAAGTTGGAATGGAGAACGGTTAGCATTTACTTCAGTTCGACTCATAGACCACCCAGTATAGAGCTCCTCCCTCCAACCAACACGTAACGAAAATTTTAAATTATCTTATTGACTGCTCACTTAAACTACGTTTTGATGATGTTGCTGACGGAGACGGCGAAAAATACGTAATTCCTTTTTACCTCTGTCGCTATGACCCACCCGCCTCTTCTTTCATACCCCCCCGTCCCGTGGAAGGGGGTCCGGGACTTTGACGCGCGCCCAGATTAATTACTCTGTTCTCCATTCCTACTTCTAAAATTAAATCTATCCCTGATACAGCGAAAAACGTTTTTGCCATAAAATCTATCCCTGGTAAAATGCTATGTTATCTGATATTTTTTTTTATAACTTAACCTTTCTAGTATTGATATGTCTTTATTTGTCAGACTCTGAAGGTGAATGAGGTTTGAGGTCACCACCACCTTCCGCAAAGGGCGTATTGACGTGTCTTTTTTTTTCTAGTGAAAGTTAGATGATAGGTAAAACTTCCCACGTTATTTATTAGCGTTTGAAATAAGATATTCCAGAGAAAGAGAATGAGAGAAACACCCGCGAATATACCCTTCTTTACTTAAGTACTAATTGCCAGTTTCAATTTGTTGCCAGAAAACTAGACACTGTGCTTAATAATTAGCATACTCTCCTTTTATTTAGTAACCACGCCAAAAACTTTATCCTTTCGTTTCCGGATTCTTTTCTGAGAAGGGTGAATTGTTTTTAATTTTGCTAGAAAAGGTGTGTAGGTTTAATCCTAGATAATTTAATTATAATTTAAAATACATATTAATTAATTAAATTCTTAAATCTCCTGCTCGCTGTTTTGTTTTTTATCTTACACTAATTATTAAGTAGCTATAAAATTGTCGTTTTTAATAAATTTTAAAATACAGATGAATTCTTAAATTTAAGTAAGATTATTAAATACAATTATTGCTAATACCTAAACACTCAAATCATAACTCGAAAACAATGGGCCTGACGCCAGAATGTCACAGAAGTTACATTTTCGCTTCAAAATGACTTAAAGAACATCCCCCTCAAAATATGTCCGCATTATCAGAAACACAATGTAACCTTAATTTTAATTGTTAAATAATTTAATTAATTATATATTTAATCTACACCTTCTTGATTAAAATTAATAATGTCTGATTTATATTAAATTTTGGAAAGCATCATTTATCGCCCTTGGCTATAATATTACACGATTATCAAACCCAATAATTGACCGTGAACCATCATTGCGTAAATGACCTTTCTATCCAAATTATGATATATATAGCCACGGGCTAAATTATAAAGTATATATTGTCAAGAAGTGTCGTTTGTTAATGATATGATCTTACCAGTGGGGGTTTATTATATAGGTCAGCTAGGCATACATACTAAACCTATACCTCCCAGTATACCCTTTTGCTAAAAATTCACTAATTATGGTGGATTTACCTTAGTCTAGCCCGTTTCCCCCTCCCCATCCCCCATCGTAACGCGGAAGTTAAAATTACAGCCTGAGTGATAGGGGTTTCTTTTATTATATCGTTGATTTTTAACACGCTTTCATTTTTTTATTTCAATGAAAACGGAATTGGATTTTGAAGATTTTTTTTTTCATTCTTTCGTGTGTTCTATTGTATATTTACTATTTTGATTGGTTCTAACTTCTTATTATTATTTTTTTATTATTTTTTTTTTAATTTTTGTTTGGGAATATTATTATTGATGGTTTATTTCGGTGTTGATTGTTTAGGAGTAGGCCTAGAACACTTTGATTATTAATAAATTATCTTATTTATTTTTAATTTAAGGCGATTGCTGTTAAATTATGGTATATTTTCGATTCGTCGCTATTTTAAACCAGAGTAGTAGGTTCTGTGTTACCCTACAATTTAGGTGCTCGATTTTGAGTTGATAATGTAACTTTGAGTGTTTTAGGGATGACCCCTTAATTAAATTAAAAATAATTGTCTAAGGGGTCATCCGTAAAATACTCTGATCTTAACTCGAAAACAGTGTACCTTAGAACAAAGTATCAGAGAACATTTTCCACTCAAATTAGATTAACACACTGTACTTCGGTCCTATATTATCATTTTCGGAGCACCATGTATAGTGGTTGTACTTGAATTATATATATTAAAACAAGTACCTGTCATATAACTGGTCTACTCTAAATTTGCCAACAATAATCACGAGTCAATAATAGAGGAGGAAATGACATTAGAGTCAAACGAAGCGTTTATTTTCCCATTTAGGTATATAGGAATTATATGGGATAATTTTCACTGAAAGCGAGATTTTAAGGCGTCTACAATAATATACCGGCTTTTGAAATATTTTAGAACTATAGGTCTATACTTGACTCATAAAAAAGGCATCGCGAGGTACTGTTGCGTGAATGGTTATCTAGATCAACGCATTAAGCTTTTTAATGCCTTAGAAACCACTTTTTATACTAAAAAAAAAAGGTGAAAGTTAATACTAATTTCCAATTAATATTAGGTCAGATAATCTATAAGGATCATGGAGATTTGAATTAAAGGGACAAGCCGGGATAGATTTATTTCTATTTTAATCGAAAGAGCGTATAAAATAATCGATTATATCAATTGGAATTATGTCTCTATCTACAATATTAAAGGAGATACAAGCAATTAAGTTTCCGTAATGGACACTACGCGTTAGGCTTCCAGTGAAACACTGGGGAGTACCCTTATTGGACGCCTTGTACCACCTGACGGATTCGTCCAATCCGCGGGCAAGCCTAACGCGTAGTGTCGAATGTCCATTACGGAAACTTAATTGCTTGTATCTCTTTTAATATTGTAGATAAAAACATGGTTCCAATTCACATATTCATTAATTTATAAGCTCTTTCGATTAAAAAAGGAAGAATTTTAGCATTATGTATCAATTTAATGAAATTCTAATGGGTGCACGGTAATAATAAAAAATCTTAATTTTTTTAATACATAAGATAATCTTTATGACCCTTATAGATTATCTGACCTTATTAATTGGAAAATTAGTATTATTTTTAAGAAGGGAATTTCCGGCGTACGCGAATTTCACGCATGGTTACCAGGATTAACAATGCGAAACCATCGTCTCGAAAATCTTTAGACGTACCTAGAAGTATATATTTTTGTTTTAAATGAATATTTAACACACCTGCCTGTTTTTCATCAATGAATATATTAATGAATTTGATAGCGCGCGTTTATCTGTACAGAAAAATGAGGGTTTGGATACATATATTAGGTTTAAAATTATAATATTATATCAAACGAGTAACAAAGATTTGTAAGCGTCGATCTACACTTTCAAATAGTTTGGTTGTGGTATCAGTCTGACACCATAGGAGGTTAGAAATCACGTGAAATATTGTTAAAATCCCCCGCCAATTGCATATCTTTGAGTTCATTATTAAAGGATTATGAATAAATAAATCAAACAAAAAATAATAATAATGAAAAACACTTTCATTTTTTTAATACACAGTAATAAATTGAATATTTTATTTCCAAAGGTAAAGACTTTAATTTTTAAATTTTATTGCTATTTTTGAAGTATTTTATTTTTTTTAAAAAAGGTTCTAGCTCAGAGTATCCCTTTATTTACTATATTTTAAAATAATATTATAATTTCTTTTGTATTTAAATTTAATCTTGAGTGATTAAGCTTTAGTATGATCACCCATACCCTTAGAAGTACCTAAAATATAACGTTTTCGTATAGAAATCGAGCTCCTTTGAAAGTGAATATGGGGTTTCATTGTTCTTAAACACATACCGGGATTATTTCGTTGTTTAAAAATTCAATTACGGGTTCCACCCTTATTGCGTTATTCGATACCCGCTTATTTTAGAGCTGAGGTATCTATTATATTCGGATTTTATTTATCTACGCCTTACGAAAGTATAGAAGGTTTTTAAAAAATCAAATTTGAAATTTATTGTTGCTTACAACCGTTCAAATTCAATAGAGAGGGAGCGAACGGAAGTCAAAATTGTCGTTCTATTTTCAAACTAGGACCGTAATTTCGCATTTTAAATAACTTAAACGAAGGTCTACTAGCGACAATTACAGTGTGGATAAGATCACCCCATCAATTTTTGAATTATCCGCGATCACTTTTTGATAACGCGTTTTGAGTATACCAGAAGGGGATAATAGAAGAAGAGTGACACTCTGTATTCTCTTAATACGTTAGTTATGTAACATGATTCTTCCCAGGCTCATGCGCCTCTTTGTTAATTTGTTCTCATGTTCAGATGGGCATCGCACCGTGCTAGAGTGAATTCTATAACTGTTTGGTATTTACTAAATCCTCAGCAATCAACCCACAAAACCTTGATTGTCTTGACGGGGGACAAAAATCCACAAGCGCACCTTGGTCAATAATTAAGTGCTAATTTAGTAATGTGATTCGATTTAGTAACTTTGCTCCAAATGTAAAATGATGTTGGGAAGAATGATGTTACAATTACCCGCTTTGTCGTACACTTCTCTCTAAGAGAAGTATTACATACTTCTGGTAAACACATTTATATCGTAGACGATGTTATTAATTTCAGATCAAGTGTTTGTTGGTTTGATCTGTTCCACGCTACTATATTATTTTTAAATTTAAATTTAAATAAATATAGAAAAGAATATGGTTTTTCTGCAGTTGAAGTTGGGTTTTCGAAATAAAAATTTACACCAACAAAAATGAAGGTAGAAATTCTACCTTTTTTTTTATTAGCTAACCTCTCGCTGAGTTTATAGTTGTAGTTTATTTTGACCTAAAACCTATTTTTTTTATCTCTCCAGTCTCCACTAAAAGGTATGTTCGGTCTAAGGAAGTTAAAATAAATTGCGCAAAAGTGTTTTAACGTTTTAAACAATATATTGTATATTATATTATATTATATTATATTATAATATATTATATTATAATTTTTTAGTGTATGTATCAAGCAGTTGAGGGAAATTAGGTTTAAAATAGACCATTTTCAAGTCGGGGGAGGTGGGTCAGTATATCTTAAGAAAACCAAGCGGTCAGACAGACATCCAACTTTATTTTACCCCCCGACGTTTGAAAAGGGTCAATTATAAGGCTAGAATTCAACTTGAGTTCAGCATGGTCAAGGTTAGGACATTAAATATTGCCCAGTAGGGGGTGGTGTTGGCACGTAATTTCGTTAAACGAAGAGTTTACGAGTTCATTTGGCGGGAAATTGGGGTTAAGACTTTTAGGCTTTTGCTTAAATCTTTATAGACACGTGGTTTTTAAAAGAAAAATATGTTACCGTGCCAAAGGGTGAAGTATTACTTCTCATCCGTCAAAAAATTTAAACGAAAAAGAAAGAAGTTTTAAATGGATTTTAATAAATGATTTCTTTTCGGTTCCAGCCCTTTTTTTAAATATATATACAACTCGAAAAACAAGTTAACTTTCGATGTCTTTAAGTTTAAGACAAATAATTTTTTTTAACTTTTGTTTCTTTCAAAAGATTTTGAAGTCAAATAATATTTCTTTCTTTCTTGTCTTTTATTGATTGAAAAGAGTATTGACCACCATGCAACTTAAAATATTAAATATAAATGTCTTTGTGGACAAATACTATGGAAAAAGTAACAGATAAGTGGACCCAAATAGATTGGTCCTGTTGGAAAAATATCTAAATTAGTAATTATTAAAATTTAATTATTTGAAGTATACAGGGTGTATTTGAAGCTGAAAGGTCTGGTAGAAACACCCTGTTTAAAATATTTTAATTATTCAAATAATATGACACAATAGCGAGCGAAACCCTAATAGAGTTTAAAAGCGAAATAATAATGTTAAATGATCATTTCGCAAAATTTCGAAATAAGTAAATAATAATTTCGTATTTAAATTAAATAACATAGAACAAATTAACAAGTCTAATGCATTCTCAGTTTGCTTTAAAAATCCCGTTGAAAACCGGTTTTAAACAAGCGATATTCGCTTTTCCTTTTAATATAGAATTTCTGAATAATTAAAAAAAAATAAAATAAATAAATAAGTAAAAGTTATTTTCCCAGATGGGGATCTTTTATATAAGAGTGTTCTATAGAGGACCACGTATTGGTTATACGTATTTCCACGAGAATGTCAACGAACCATTACTAATTAATTCTGGAATCGTTTAATGAAAGTTTTCATATGGGAGCGATGAGGAAAACGTGTTCGTCGTCATCGTAAATAAATAACCCAAAGGTGTAATAATAATAATATAAACCTAGTAGAGGTATTGCATTTTTATATTTATGTTTAGTGACCTATAAAGCTCTAAATCTTCCTCTCCCATCCACCCTCAGCTGCTTTTATTCAATAATGTTTAATTTATTTAATGGTAATTAACATTCGAAGGAAGATACATGGTACAGTACCGACCCATCCCAGTCTGGTCGCACTTTGCGATAAAGATATTTTATTTATTTTTTTACTCCAAAAATAGGACTGTATCTTAAAGGAATGTAGGTTTACGAGCGTCGTTGCATTAATGCTTAGATAAACTTTGACAAAAAAAAAGAATTTGAATAAGTTCACGAAGTTTATTTAATTAACCTTAGGCAAAATTACTCAAACTTCAAATTCCAATTTCGTTGCATTTAACTTGAACTTAAACTTTTAAACTTTAATACGTTTAATTAATATAACTACACGCGTTTTACTATACAGGGTGTTTATGATAAGTCTGCCATAAATTCTTTTTGGCGGTTTTGATTCGAAAATGTAACTTCTATCTCCTTTTTGAATTCCGGGTTATGATTTGAGTATTTTAGGGATGACCCCTGTGTTTTATTTTCTTAATTAAACTTAAGAGGTCATAATTAAAATACTCTGGATGCAATCTTAACTTGAAAACAGTGGCCCTTGTGGCAAATAAAATGGAGATAGAAGTTACATACATTTTCGACTCAAAAACGACCCCCTTTATTTATGGCAGACTTATCAGGAACAACCAATATACCCTTTAATCCGGTTCTAATATTTTAAACTTAAAATCGAAAGCTATCTTTATGTCGTAACGTACTTTATACTTTAACCGCTAATTGCAGCAAAAACTTGAGTTTTTAGAAAATGTTAATATACACATATATGGGTCAGTTTTATTTACAAGTTTTAAACAACATTTAATTGGTTAAACCTCGTGAACTTGTTGAAGTTCAATTTTAACCCTTTTTTATTCAAATCACGATTCACGCGCGGGGTCGCGATTTTATATTACGTAATAAGTTGTTGGTCGAACGTGCTAATCGGTATTGTATTTACTACGCTCAAAGGCAAAGCTCTTAACGACCAATTTTAAAATAAAATAGCCTATAGGATATATAATTTGGCGACTTTATATTTATATTTATTTTAAGCTATATATATATTTAGTTTTATTTAATATTATTATTTATTTTTAGGGCCTAACTATAATGATATAATAATATAATTCGGAAATGGATTAAAAAAAATTAAGTTTTGAACTATAACTAAATGCGTAGAGTTTTAATTTTAAATTCAAATGAAAAATAACAAAGATCTAAGTGCTAAGAAGCATCCATGCGGATCATTTATAATTTTTTGACCCGCTTTTTTCGCATCCAAAATGAATGGTATATTAAGAGTAAAAGTGTTTGTGTTTACTGGAGGGATGCCTATTGAGCTACTATGGAGAAGTAATTAAAAAATGCAGGTTTAGGCTAATTTTGATAATTTGTTTAATTACTCGAGCCCTGATTGTTGTAACCCCAAGTAGTGGTATCATTGCAAAGGAGAGAAGTTGAGCTATAACATACTCAAAAGATTTTCTTGTAGTTCTGAGCCTCTGCAATTAAGCTCATGTAAATCAAATGGAGATGCGTTTTTGACAGTATCTCTTAATTACTCGAGCCCTGATTATTGTAACCTCGAGTAATTAATGTCGTTGGAAAGAATAGACGTAGGGGTATATCATACATGATGGATTTAAACTTATCTCTTATAGAACCAGAGTTATACCACTCCAAAAATTAAGGTAACAATATTAAACGTATATGCATACTTCATCACCGGAATTATACTATAATAAAATTCAAATGTAAGAGGGTGGTATGCTATACCCTTATCTCCCCGAGAGTACCCGAGATAAAACGTTAAATATCTGTAGTATATACCCTACCAGTACCAACACCACTAGAACTGTGACCCAATTTTCCACTGTTTCTCGTCGACTATATCCTGCTGCTATTGAATGCATTATACCTTTTTGCTTTCGCTTTTTAGAAACTCTGAACCAAATGAAAGTGTGTTCCCTAGATTTTTTCGGAAGGGAAATCCGTTCGGGGGGGGGGGGGGGTTAATACTACCAACCTGGAGGAAAAAAAACCTCTCTATGAATAAAACTGAAAATACGCCACTTTACTGCCATCACATTTGACGTAACTTTGACTCGAAGTAGTTAACGGTGTTTTAGTTTTAGTAGTAAGGTTTCGCTCGTGCTAGGATGGTACATCGTTAGGCCCTAACCTCTTGTTGGATTTTGGTTAAAACCTCGCGTGTTCGATGGCGTCGTTGATTTGCGAACGTGATATTGCAATTTGGGTTTATATTTAAAAGGTAAATTTTGATTTGAATGATTTTGTTTTTATTTTTATTTATTTTTTATTACTGTCTTAGAGAACGATTGTATTGTATTTTAATGAATTAAGTTATTTAATTTTTAATTATAAAACTAACTTATATTGACCAATAAGTCCTGGACTTCGCAATTAAATTTTTTCACATATTTTCCTTAGTATTTAAATTTGAAGTTTGACATTTTTAAAAAGGTCTGGGAAATTTGGTAGATACAAATGTTTATTTTTACAAATTATTTTTGTCAGTTTTAATTTCGAATTAAAATTGTATGGGAAAAATAGGACTTTAAATATAATTCGGTGAATTTTATTATTGCAATGTAATTAAATTCTATCTATTAAAATTAGGCCAAATAAATCGTTCTCTAAGATAGAAATAATATTAAAAATAAATAAATAAAATCTTTCAGGTTAAAATTTATTTCTCGCGAAATATATATTTTAAAGAACAATTTTAAACGAAAATGTCATCGGATTTGTTACCGGTCAGTTTAAGTACGTTAATTCCGTACAATTCATTATGGACCGCGGCGTGGACTACGGTTTTATTAGTGACATTAGTGCCGGCTACGTTTATGTTTCTTAGACTTAAACGGCGTAGTGATATGCTATGGAAAGTGCCGGGTTCAAAGGGCAACCCATTGTTTGTGGCTATCGCTGTTATAAAATCAATTTTGGCTAGTAAAACCGTTAACACCAATGTCAGTAAGTAATCCGACAGTTTTCTTTTTGTTATTATTACCAAATGTGTGAAATGGGAACGAGACTTTCCCGGAAATTGGTATACCCTTATCTTTTATATCTAATCGCGTATGGCTTAGCTTAAGGGCTGATTCCAGTTTGTTATAAATTCATGGGAAATACCTAATTAAGTTTTTTTTTACTGGGAATTACATTTGGATTTATACTAAATGCAAAGGAATTCTCAATAAAATTTTAAGTATTAACTATACTTTTTATAGAGAAAAATAATTTTACTATCATTACTTTAATTTAAAAATCAAAACATTAATTGTGTAGTAAGTTCTGAGATCCCATGTGAAGTCATGTTTTAAATGAAGTTTTATAGAATTTTATACAGTATTTTTTGTACATAAAACGTATTGTCACTTGGCTATCACACAGAAAAATATTAAATAATATTGAAGCATTAAATTAATATTATTTAAATTAAAATGATATTAAAACAAACTGTATAAAATTGTATAAAACTTTATTTAAAACTTGACTGTACATGAGATCTCAGAAGAATTTACGGTGTAGCAAGTCCTAAGCGAGCATGGCGTATTTTTACACGTTAATATTTTTCGTTAGAATTCAATTATATTCAAATCTTCGAATTAATATATTTCTGATTGAAGATTTACGAGTGTTTTTTTTTCTTATTATTTTTGCACGTGAAGACAAGCCTAGAAAAACGTTCTAAAAATAAGAGACCTTTAAGTGTCTATTGGAGATTTATTATATCTGTTATCCTTCGAAATTTGGTGTCATTGTTTCTTAAACGTTCCGTTTCTCAAAAATGTGTGAGATTTTTTTCTTCTTCTTGAAAAAAACTCATTTTTTATTTTATATTTATTTATATAAGCGTGTCCTTCGTCGGGAACTAAATACAATATATTACTAACGAACAATGAGGATATAGAAATAGACCAAGAATAAGAAAATTCGAGAAAATTGAGGTGGAAAACACTTATCTAAAATCTTTTTAAAATTCGTCGAGAGATCTTAAAGAAATAGTACTCGATTTTCAGTTGTTAGTTAAAGGAACGATAAAAATAGTTAATGAAGCTTATTAACGTTTATTTTTGCGGGTTAGGTAAAGAAAATGTATGTTGCTTATCAACTGCACTTTAATCGCTAAACGTGTTTCGGTTATTTTTAATTGTTGTTAAATAAGAAATTTGGATTTTCTTTTCTTTTCTAATTAAGTAGGTTTTTTTAATGATTTTAATTTTAGTTTATTTAAGTGTTTTGGTTACAAATTAGGGTTAGCAGCAGCGGCTGTAGTTTTCTTCTTACAGTTTCAAAAATTTAATAGAATAATTTATTAATGTGGATGGGGTTGAAATAAATTATTTTTAATCAAAATTTAATTGTCTCATTAGTAATCCTTTAAACACCTTATTTTAGTATTTTGGTTAGAAATTTATCTTAGAAGCTATATTATTCGGCTTAGAATATGATTGGTATTTTATAAATTTTAATATTTATAATGGGTTACGGAATTTGAAATAAATTACTTTTAACCTTGGGAAAATTTAAATGTCTCATTATTAAAATTTTAAACAGCCCATAAAATTTGTTTAAAATATCAATAAATAATGTTCTCTTTAATTCTATGTGATCGTCAGGCGCTATAGTAGCATCTGAAAACGTGACATGAATATTAATTAGCTCGGGTTGAATGGAAATCGCACCCCGTTTTATGTTTGTATTTTGCACCGATTAATTTAATTAACTTTAAACGTATAGCGGCTGAAAATTGGTTTCAAAAATTAAACCCCCTATTTTCATTTAAATTAGGTGGTTTATAGTAAATATAGTTTTGGAATGAATTTCAGTAGTAATTATATTTATTTATTTATGTGTTTGTTACAGTGTCATTTCAAGTTCTCTGCGGAGTAACGCAAATGTTCAATGCCGACAGGATATTTCGATTTTGGTTTGGATTTCGACCCGTAATTGTTTTTTATAAACCAGAAACAATTGAGGTACTGTATTTATTGTTTTTAATTTAATTTTAATTACTTGTCGGATCATTAAAAAATAAATAAATAAATAAAATAGACCCATCTCTCCTTTGCGAAGGCTTGTTCACACTTTAACGAAAAAATTGCATATAAACCTCTGCATTTTTGCACGTGCAAATTTTAATCGATCAGATTAAAAAACTGAAGCTCGTGCGATTGATTATTTTGCACGTGCTATTTTAATACCTCGGAGTAAAAACATTTTAAGCTCGTGCTGTTAAAATAAACCTCTGCATTTCTGAACGTGCAAATTTTAATGACTCAAAAAAAAAAATAAAAAAATAAACGGTTGATAAAACATAGCTTAAAAATCCATTAGTTTTAATCCAACGCCCTTATAATTTCAAAATTTACCTAAACCCAAATATTAAGTAATATTTTAATTTACTTTTTTGTTGTTTAATTAGGTTGTACTAAGCAGTAACTCGATCCTAGACAAAAGTTTCGTTTATCAGTTTTTAAACGAATGGTTTAAAGCCGGACTTATCACCAGGTAAATATAAATATGAATATAATACGACTAAATTAACCTCATTAGAATTAAAGAAATATTGCGATAATTCTTAATAATTATTCGACCGGATTAAAATTAAAAGAAAAATGTTCTACGTGGATAACCATACGTGACTAGATTAAATGTCGCTAAAATTTAGTTTACTAATTGTTAAGTTAATACCGTATATCTTAAGGCGTCGATTGAATTAAATATACTTTTTTTATTATTATTATTATTATTTTAAATCTTAGTACCGGAACCAAATGGAAGAAACGCAGGAAGTTGTTAACTCCGGCTTTTCATTTTCGCATTCTTGAAGATTTCTTACCCGTTATCAATGAACACGCTTCCGTTTTAGTACAGAGATTGAATCAACAGGCGTCTCATGGCGCGGCATTTGATATGGTGCCCCATATTACATTGTGTTCCCTCGATATACTATGCGGTAATTATGCAAATTAAGTACAGGGTGTTTTTAAAAAGTATAATTATAGGACCATAGTGGGAAATCGATTTTGAGTTATAATGTTCTATCACATTTTGACAGTCTAAACAAGGTACGATTAGTCATTGAAATTACATTTTTGACTCAAAATCTCCCACTTTTGGTCCCACAACCCTTTTTGGATCACAACAATTAAGAAATAATTGGGATTTTTTGGATAAATTTGATCAAATTTAATCATAGAAAACTCCTTAATGACCTTTTTAAGGGTTTTTTTAAATAAAATGCGATCTTGTCAATAAATTATTGAAATTAATAAGTGATTAAATTCATCGCCATTTTTCAGAAACCGCCATGGGAAAATATGTTGGCGCTCAACAAAAGGCAGAGAATCCGTATTTGGATGCCCTGGGCGAGTAAGTTAATTAAAAATAGATCATTATGTTAATTAGTAACAATATATAATTAAAACTCAGGGCTTCTGAAATGTTTATGTACCGTATTATGAGACCGTGGTTATGGCCTGATTGGATATTTTATCTGTCACCTGGTGGTAGACGTTTTAAAGAATGCATGCAACATATGGGAGATTTCACGAGAAACGTAAGTGACCTTTGAACTCGCTTGTAAAACACGTGGATAAACAGACCACGAGGTTACGAGGGCTTGCGCGTGAGTTGAATAAATAAATAAATGAAAACTCATTATGAATTTATACAGTTTTTTCCTGTAGCGCGTTTAGCTTAGCTTATTTCTCACAAAATTGAAATCAGAATTTGAATATAGTTTCCGGGTCAGAAAGTTTAGTGTTGTCACTTTAGGGGGATTTTTTTTTCTTTCTTTTTTTTTTCTTTTTTAAACACGCTTGGTTGCTTAGATGGATTACCTAATCTTAACTCTCGTTCGAATTCCGAGAAAGCGGTCTGAAAACTCGGAACTAAAACTTGCGGGTCGGATTAACAGGAAATATTTCCGGAATTAGGCTTAGTGATAAATTACTCTTTATTGTGGTTCTGCTGGGGTCGTTGCTTATTTTATTTATTTTTTCTTTTTCTTTACCGGGTCATGTGGGTGTCTACGTCATGATTGAAATTTTTGTTGTACAAGTATTGTACGATCATGGATTATAAATTTAATTACAGATATTACTGTTTAAAGCTAGGTGCACATGGGGACATGAAAATTATTATCTTTGTTTATTTTTTTGGTATATCAAGGTCACTTGACGTTAGTGTTTGAAGGGTCACAAAATAACACGTGGGGACATAAAATTATTATCTGTATTTTTGTTTGAAGGGTCAAAAAAATTACTTCTTAATTTGCTGTTAATTGAATTCATTTTGTTTAATTATAAAGTTCAGGGATTAATTAGCGGACGAACTTAACCCTTTTTTACTGATAATACCTTTGATATCCAATTAGGTAATTCGCGAAAGGAAAATTGAAATGATTCGACGTATCAAATCGGGCGAAGATTCGGACGAAGAATTTAATATTAAAAACCGCAAGGCATTCTTGGATATTTTAATTCGTAACCATATAAACGATGAATCTTTTACGGAGGAAGATATTCGAGAAGAAGTTGATACCTTCATGTTTGCGGTAAGATTTAATTAAGCTTAATTAGTTGTAGTATTAGTAGTACGGGGGGTCGAAGGTTAAATTGTGATTCTTTTAGGGTCACGATACGACCGCAGTGGGGATGAGCTGGACTCTCTACCTTATAGGTTTAAACCCCGAGATTCAAAAGAAAATTTTCGACGAAGTCCAGTCCATTTTCGGTGACGATAAAGAGCGACCCGTCACCATGGATGACATCAAAGAAATGAAGTACATTGATTGCGTCATGAAGGAAAGTCAACGTATATACCCCTCCTTGCCTCTGATTGGACGAGAATTACACGAGGACGCTGTTATAAGTAATTATACCTAATTATTTAATTGAATTTTATAGTATTTATGGTTTATTTACTTACTTATATATTTAATGTTTATTTATTTATTTATTTATTTATTTATTTTTTATTTATTTATTTATTTATTTATATATATTTTTTATTTACTTAATATTTATTTACTTGTTTATATGTTTATTTAAATATATTTATTTATATATTTATTTATATGTTTATTTAAATATATTTATTTATATATTTATTTATATGTTTATTTAAATATATTTATTTATATATTTATTTATATATTTATTTATGTATTTATTTATATATTTATTTATATATTTATTTATGTATTTATTTATTTAATTATTTTTATATTTATATATTTATGTATTTAATTATTTTTATATTTATATATTTATTTATTTAATTATTTTTATATTTATATATTTATTTATTTAATTATTTTTATATTTATATTTATATATTTATTTATTTATTTATTTATTTATATACTTAATTCTTGTTTTCGTAGATGGCCACAAGGTTCCGGCGGGAACGGGTCTAATGCTGTTCACATTCATGTTACACCGTAACGAGGAAGTATTTCCCAAAGCGGAAATGTTTGACCCGGACAGATTTCTCCCCGAAAATTGCTCAGGAAGGCATCCTTACGCTTACATACCATTCTCGGCCGGACCTAGAAATTGCATTGGTGAGTAGCATCATATGCTTTTTTATTCATTTTATTATTTCCGTATGCTTTGTGCAATTACACTTTTAAAATAGCGGCAATCATAACTCATTTTTATTTGGTACTGAAACAAGAACAATAGTATAACCACATCATTTTCACGTTGTCTGCTTTTGACTATTTGCTAGTTTAAGTTTTACGAATGATTACAGTGGGGCTTGGTTGGTTTTATGTTCATTCATGATCTAGTTATGAACAATTTCCTTCTTTTGTTTCTTAGTGCATTTTGCACATTTGCTAAACGCTGCAACGCGTTGCCCTTGGTTTTGGATCAATTTTTTTTTTCTTTTCCAACTCGCTTTCCATTCAAGCAGCTTACGACCTTTGACCTTTGAGGTTGATCTATCTCTCTCCATGACCTTTTCTTATCAACAGGTCAAAAGTTCGCTATTATGGAACAGAAAGTTGTTTTGGCCAACATTATCCGAAATTTTAAATTAACCTCTTTGGAGCCTCGAGACAAAATTCAAATGGTCTCCGAAATGGTCTTGCGTTCGGAACATGGCATCAAAATGACCATCGAACCGAGATAAATTTTAAGGCTTAATTATAAGCCTATTTTTTTGTTTGTTATCTAAGCACTGAACACACAAACACACTCACACAAAGATCGCGATTGCGTTCATTTGTTTTTATGAAATATAATACTCCAAAGTGTTTACTATAGGTAAACAAAATAATACTCAAAACAAACAAACACATAATTTACATTACAGGTGTAAGTGAAATTATTCGTAATGTCACTACAACACATTTTTAGAGTTTATTAAATTCTATTTTATTCCCATGTTGGTCTTATCGTACGTTGGTCCTACAGGGAAGTATATTATTTAAAACAATATTGTTATTAGTTAGTAAAATGTCAAAAATTCAGATCCTTGGCAAAAACGTAAGGCCTTAGGACATTCTCGGAATGTTTTTATTTAAAATTGAATTTTTTTTTTATTATTTTTTTTTGGCCAAGGAGGTTTTAGAGGTTGGTTTTGTCCCGTTACCCCGTGGGTTGTAAAGACTTCACTCCTACAATTTTTTTTTGTTTAACTTAAGAATTAGTTGTCATGGCAACGGAACCCGAGTCACGTCGTCGCCGCTAGAGTTTAGACTTGGGACTCCATCATCGTGTTTTTACACGTACTCTTTAGGCAAAGTCAGTGTTTTAACCACTGTTCTTTCGCGTTTTACCACCAAGATTGCATCAGAGGTCAAATGGTTTTTTTTCTTTTTTCTTTACTTTATTTCATTACTTTTTTAAATTTAAACCCTTTCCCCTTCACAATTTTCGTTGGAATTTTGGGACAACACATCGATTGGAATTAGTTGATGTAAATTACTAAAGATACAAGGGATAAAAAATCTCGTGAAATTAATTACACGTCACGTGACGTTTTTTTTAATTTTATTTTTCAAAAGAAGCGGGAAGTCGGGTCACGTGCTTAAAGTAAAACACGTGGATTATTTGGCGCGGTTTAAATTTTGAGAGTGATTTGCGTTTGCATTTTTATGCATTGCGCGAGAAGCTATCCTCAAAGGCGAATTCAAATTTAAGTAGTGAAGATTAATAATTTACCTTTATATAATAAACAACTTGCTAATTATATAGTCATTAAAATTCAGATACGCTTGGACCTATTTTTAAACAAAATAATTTTAAAAGGGCCATGAAGAGCTATCTACTAATATATTAACGTATCCTTACAATATCAACAAGTGTCCAGACGACTCCAGAGAGAGAAAATGTTAAGGATATATATGTGTGTAATATTGCGAGGTGGTGATTCTCTCGCCGGAGCTAAAGGTGAACAGGCAAAGGTATAAAGCAGTCACGGTAAGCCTCGCTTACCTTACCTAAGGAACGAGCTAGGCTAAGGCGATCGATTACAAGCAAAGGAAAAGAGAGTATATAGGGTTGCTAGGGCGACTAATAGGTAAGCTATGCCAGCTCAGAACCCGCATCCAAAGAGACGCTCCTCTGAAAATATATGAATTCGGAATTTGTACAGTACGCTTTTGATATAGTCCGAGCAGCTCACCTGTAAAGATGACCCCCCCCCCCCCGACAACACACCTTTTCAGGGCTTTGTGACGTAAATACGTCTAATTTACAATATTTTTATTGTTACGATTAATATAATATAATTCAATTCTGTTCAAGATATTTGTACAAGGAATGGTACAGTTCAATTCATTATGAAAAGCTTCAAGCTAGCTTACCTAAATTACATGGAAAAGGCGGGAATGTTCTGTTGGAAATGGGTGACCCCTAGGGAAAGAAAGGGAAATAAATATTGAAGTTTCCCTTAATAATTAATATTTGGGAATTTCATTTGGGTGCCATTGTTTTCAAGTTAAGATTGATTATAGTATTTTACGGATGACCCCTTAAAATTAATTAAAAAACAGAAATTCAATGATTTATAATTTAATTGAGGGGTCATCCCTAAAACACTCTTGAAAATCATAACAGAAATGGAGATAAAGTTATATATTTTCGACTCAAAACCGTGCACCCAAAGAACATCCCCCTTGCATGCAGACTATCAGGAACACCCTGTTTATTCTCTATTGAGAGTGTTTGTTCACCAAATTTATATATTATTGTTTAAAAAAGCCTGAAGGTATTGATATCCCTTAGACATATTTTCAGCGTTATTGTTTTGATATTATTTTTATTTGTACAAGAATGAAACCTATAGTGGTGGTTTTATTCCAGTACAGTTTCAGGTTACCCCCTGTTTCCCTACTCCTCCTCCTCTCCCTCCCTCTCTCTCTCTCGCTCTCTCCAATCATTTGTAGTTGCATTCTTTTTGGATGCGTGGTTACGGAGGTTGCTTGTATTCCGATGCAGCTGTTACATTTCGGTAACCGCACCAACAACTACCGCGGATTCAATTATTTTTCCATTCCACTTCAGCAAACCAAAAAAGAATGCAATTTTTATAAAAGGGAATATAACCCGTCAAATTATTGCGTAATAAACCTTTATATAATAATATTGTTTTCCGTCATACACGTGGAAATGAACGTCTCGGGTCTGGTTTATATTCCCTTTAAAAGGTTCTGTTCGTATCCCCCCTATCTCCGCGTTTTATTCAATCATTTGTTTAAACTTTACAAACAATTTTGAAGTTAGGTGAATATAATTGAAAATCAAAGGATGATTTTGAAATACGGATTATGTTCTGTTTTTATTATTTTTGAAACCTCATTCGTATTTTGACTTTAGTAAAATGTTTTATACGGGCTTCATATCTTCTTTAAAATATGCAGAAGTCCATGGCAATATTCATAATTTTATTTCAAATAATAAGAAAAAGTGTGAACCTTACCATTACCATTAGAAACCGGTTCTTCTTTAGTCCTTCTTAGCTTGTAATTGCGTTCCTCCAAAAACCAAGAAAAAAAAAAGGGAGCCATGACAATTTGCATATCAAATGAAATGTCCATTAACCGGGAGTTTTCTATTAACTTATTCGTACTTGTTTGATTAATACGTAAAAAGGTTAAGTATACTTTAAAGTTTCTTAAGGGGTTTTTATATTTCGGTTGTATTAACAGAGTATTCGCGAATAAATTGGAGGAATTTCGTGTTCAATTCTTGAATTTTGCCAGAGGGTAAACAGAATAAATTTGAATATTAGCGTCTGGCGCTAGATGATTTTTAACGTTACGTTAAAGAAAAAAAGAAAATACCCCCCTTGGAAATTTATTTCTTGTTTTATCTCGAGTTTATTTCTTCCACACGATTATTTTTAATTAAAAATGTAAAATTACAAACAAATTAAAAAGGATTCATAAATGATAATATTTTATAATAGCAGAAGGATTCATACCATTTGTATAAACTATCTATTATTTTTATATGCCCTTGGTCAGAAGTAGGATGAGACTAGAAGTAAAGAGCTCTAGCGTTGGTAATAGATCCTGGCACTAGTGGACAAATTTGAGGATTTTATGCCGCTTCCATCGCGCCTACACTAGAGAGAAAAAAACTGGTCAAGTTCCAAAAAATTCCTACCCCTTCCCCTCATCCTAAAGCCGCGGAACACGGACGCGGGTGCTTGAATTTAGTTCGGCCGTCTACCACCGCGAGCGTCTCACGTTTTGGAGGGAAAACTCAGAAACCGCTACCAGAGGGCCAACCGTTGGTGTGTTATCAAGAATATTCACTTTCGCCAAGTGAAGAATTTGGTTACCTCAATACTTCTTGTCCCTTATCCTACTTCTGCCTTGGTAAATCTCGATCAAAATATAGTGATTTCTTTAGCCTTTTTTATTTATTGAAAACCGACCATATCAGTGATGTCGGTTTTTCTCAATATAAAACCTTCATCGGCAATGAAAATAAAAGTTATGTGTACAGACATTTACAGAAAACCATCTCCCTTCCTTCCCCCACCCCATAACCCTCCGTACTGCCAAAACCTTTCAAAGACATTGAAGAAATGTCTAAGAAACCTTCAGTTCTTTAAAAAAAAGCCCCAAGTTTTATGAGAAATTCAGGTCTGCCAATTCTTTCAACTCTCTGTATTGATTGTTAGTACTGTACAATCAATATGGGATGAACTATTAGAGGGGGAGACGAATGGCCCAAATTGATTGGTCAGTCGAGTGGAACCAAAAGTGAGACAGCGTTTCAAAAGACGTCAGAGCAGGGAATCACAATTTATGACTGGTAGAAAGGAAGGTTGCCTTGTTGCTCAAAAACCTCATTCTCCCAAAATGCATAGATATCTTCAATTTATTTAGGTTGTCATTCTTATTAAATCAACGCAGGAATCTTCACTTTTTGATATACTTCTCATATCTATGATAATATATTGGACTTTTTGGCTTACTGTGAAGGGTTGTCACATTAAGGGGGGTAGGATAGCATGACCAAAATATTTGCGAGAATGACCCAAGTTTCTCTTAAGTTCTGAGATACGACCACTGATATTGCTTATCGCAATAAGAAAAGAGAAAAAAAAATATCAAAAAAAATATCCCTTACGTGAACCACTCCTTTCGTGAACTGAATTGAACTACTATGAAATTAAAACAATAATAAAAAAATCACTTATAAGTAGTGTATTTTTGTAAGGCTTTCATCCTACAAAGTATTTTGCCGCCTTTTTATTTTTGCTTTGGTCCCTTTTTCTTTTGGGACTTTTTGGCATCTTTTGGGACCCCTAGCATCATTTCAGTTTATAAATATAAATAATATAACCCCCTATCTATATAGACATTTTTTCCCATGACCAAGGCTTAGAGTATCGGCATTCTCAATTTATGATGCCGAAAGTTTTGATGGGTAACGTTTTTCTGCATTATTTAACTTATAAAGAATATTTTTCTACCGCTGCCACGTTCTCTCTCTCTCTCTCAGAGAGTCTCTCTCTATGGACGGAAAACACACAGTTTTTATTTGTAAAAGTTCGTCCCACATTCAAGGTTCAATGGTAAAGAAACGCTGAGTTTTAACACGGTCCCTTTTTATCTAACGTAACCTTAGATTGGGATGTATCGGAGAAATGTTTTCTAGGCTTCATTTGTGTTTAGTTTTATTCTCAAGGTATTTCTCCCTTACATCAGTCTTAGAAAGGACCGCTTCTCTTTATTATCGAGGTCGTTTTTAAATGCAATCTAAGACTGAATTTCGGACCACTTTAACTGCACTATCTCCAAATGTTTATCATGTATGGGATTTTTATTTGCTTTCCTCGTATTTATTTTTATCGGGAGAATAAAGCGAAGTTAAAGGCGGGGATCCGTTATCCATAATGCTATTTGAATCCCCGCCTTACACTTTGGTGTAATTTCATCTTGAAATTATCTTATATAAATTACACTTAGAAATAAAAGGTTCCCTTTCAATATATTTTTTCTCCTATGTATCTTTTGAATTACTAAGTACTAAATAATTAAAACTATCTTATATTTAATTTAAATACACATTAAATTTTTATGGCCCTGGTGACTCGCTTTAGAGGGTTATTTAATATTTATTACGAATTTATTTTGGTTAATATTAACTTTACCTTAATTTTTAATACATTTTTTCGCCAAATTAAATATTGCTATATTTCAGGGAAAGCCAGCTTTCAGGGTGAAACTACCCCATGTTAATCCTACGGCCCCTGTAGAAATGTTTAACCCGCAATACACTGGTGTTCAGGGTGAAGCTACCCACCAGGCAACGTCCACATTTTTCTTTTCATATTTTAATACTTCAAATACTAAAATAAATAATAATTAATATTATTTAAACCGAAATAATTTATATAATTAAATTTAAAATATTGCTTATACTTAATACTAAAATAAACAATCAATCGTCATTAATTAAAATATAGTTAAAATTTGATTGTTTAGTAAATAAATAACCTCTTCACGTAATTTTAACTAAACCAAACTGTATTTATATACAGTTAATATTTTAAGCCTCTTATAAATCCTGTAATAGAGGTAATATACATTTTGTAGACATTATACGTTATATAATATAATATGGTAAAGAAAGAAAAAAGGAAGAGAAGGTAAAATAGTAAAGGGATCTTATCCAATGTTTCGGGATTTATCCGTACGAGGTCGCGTAGACGCCTACGATGACGCGGTGAAGGTGGACGCTAGGCTTAACGTGGTTCGATATTTTCGGGGTCGGCCCCTGGTGTAAGCTAGGGGATCTTTTCCGTTCAATTTCTCTCTCTCTCTCTCTCAGTCTCAGACTCAGTTTTGTAACGGTGATCGGACGAGAAACGGGGACTGCCTTGCATTTTCGCGCGCGTTAAAAATATTACGTCAGAAGTAAATAAATAAACAAAAAAATAAAAATAAATACTCCCTCCTCCAAACCGAGAAGTAAAAAATCCAAGACGGAAGTATTATATATATACAGTATTTAGCAAGAAGATTGCTAAGCCTATTTTGTATATTTACCCGCCAAAAACGTGTAAATTGTTAAAAATATATTTGGTGTTCTTCAGCGCGGATCTCCCGCCAATTATATTTAAAGGGTCAGGTGTTTTGACGTTTATAATCCGGTGGCGTTGACTTCAATTTCACGCGTGCACGAGACGCACGTTAATTATAAAAACACGCAAATTTATTAATATGAGAAATTTTAAATATGGTGGTAGGTTAATTGGAATTAATTTTTAATTAATTGTTTTGCCGTGGTGTTGTGATTGATTTATTTATTTTTTTAGAGTTAATTTCTTATTTATTAATTATATGTATTTGTGTTTACAGGAATTTTCCGTGATACTTGAAGTTTAACTTGGATTTTCTTATTATAAAGTCCTGGAGTTTGATTGCGGTAAGTTTTGTTAATATTTATTTAATTAGTATTATAATTTTTAAAAACTCGGATTTTAAGTATGTATTAATGCGGTTTAAAAATTCGACTCCAAATTAGTCTGACGTAAATTTATACATTTTATACAAAAATATTTGTTAATAAGTCGCCAAAATGAACAGTACGCTTTCCTGGCGAAGGCTTTCTTATTCCTTAATGGTTTTGTTTTAAAAATGTATGTACAGGGTAACGCTATATGAATATTCAATTTTAAACACGAATATTGAAGAAAGGTTTAATATTCCTTTCGTATTTACGCTTAGCTAAGTATTATTATACAGGGTTCTTACTGAACCTGGATAACCTGGAACACCTGGATAAGTCAGGGATTTGCAAAAGGGATTTAAAGTTTCTCCCTAAAAACTAAAATCAGGGGTTTTGTTTGTTATATCAAACCATGATTGCTTCAAGCAATGATAAATATGGGCTGCAGGTGTAATTATGAAGTGGACTCTGGTAAACACCTTAAAATGGTCAGGGGTGATATTGGGAAAATTTGGTCAGGGGTGATATTGGGAAAATTTGGTTAGGGATAAGCTGGAAAAGTTAGGGAGATTTTCAATGTAAAAATTTAATCCAAACCCTGATATACTTAATTCTATATTCATTACATTATTAAATCAACTCTTTTTAATACCTCGACGAGTTCACGTGCAGGAGCGTTTAAAATATTTCTTTTTATGCAAAAACAGTTTACAGCTGTGTTTGTTAGGGGAAGCCGGAGTGCATGGGGGAAAATGGTGTGTGTTGGGGATATTTTTAGCTCCTTTCTCTCAACATAAAGTCGCAATTTACACTAGTATAGGTTCAGGGGAACCCAACGTACGTACCATTTGTCATTTGGGAATTCTAGAGTTACCAGGAATTTTTAAATTCGTTCGCGCGCCCTACACGGAAATAATCGTTAGTAGCTCGTAGCCCGCACCGTTAGGACTTTGAAACGGTTAACGGAATTGCAATTGGTTTGGTTAAAAAAGCAATTATCGGACCTGCCCCGTTTAACGACTGAATTGACTTTAATTGTCGTTTCGAACTCTACTTTCGAAGACTACAGTGTCATTTAGAATTACAATTTTACTGTTAGAGGAAATGATCGATGTTTTGATGGAATTTTTGGCTCTTAACCTAAAGTGAATCTCAGTCCTTTTAAATTTTATTTTACTTCGTGCAAATTTCCTTGAAGAGAATTCATTGCCTTTGAATGTCTTTAAGGGGTCATGCGTAAAGTAAAACACTCTAAACATAATTTGAAAACGGTGACCCGGACTGCAAAAATGTCGTGGAATATTTATGATTTGAAATCGTTCACTGCACTTACTTGCAGACAAACCCTTCAGAAACACGCTGTTGTCAATGTATATCGTATTTTAATTGGACAAACATTAATTTTATTAAAAGAAAACAAAGGAATTGGTTCTCGTTTTGTATAGTTTAACCAATTTAAATTTGAAACTTCATTATGGCCTGCAAGTACAATAACAACAATTTTGGCGTGTATTACCCCTCACTTAAATATGAGAGTACATTACGATATGAAAGGTATTATATTAAAGTAACTTTCACTTTATTTTGCTTTGCACATAAATAAACAAAAACATAAACATAAACCCCAAAAAATATATTACACTTCTTCGGTTCAAGTATTACCCAGAATGCCTCCTGACTATTTCATGGTCCACTGTATATAGAACGGGTTAAAAAAATAGGCGCCAAAAAGCCCCCTTCGTTTATAAGACAGAGCTAGTGCCTTTATACGTTCACCTTAATTCCAGTTTGGACCCACTAACGCAGTCGCGTAATTTACGTGGGCTTTACCCCTTTCAAACTCTCCCCCCCCCCTTAGAAAGCAATCCATTCTCTCGTAGCGGAACGAACCGCCATTTACATATCACGAAAGCGACGGCGGTTTCGCCCAAATTGAATTTTCTGGGGACCAGGGACTCGGGGAGGGCGCGTGCCCTACTAGCTAGCTAGCTGCGTTGTCTGTAAATCTCTTTTTATTCTTTTCCCGCCCAAATTCTCGCGCCAAACTATACTAACGCGACCCTTACCACCCACCCCTTCACGTGCGCGTTTAACAAGAACGCGCCTTTTTACTTAATTCTCGTGAATTCATCCTTCAATGCATGCCCGTGATATAACCTATACACTTCATTTATTTAGAGTAGTAGCATCCCTTGTTAACTTCCCAAAGAATCGAATACAGTCATAGGCTAGGAGGTGCCATCTTAATCTTTTAAAATCCATAAGCACGCGCCAAATAATCTCGTGCGATATGATGAATTCATAGATATTATAAATATATTAAAGGGTGTTGTACACATTCGATCAATTAAGAAATAACTGAGAATTTTCTGCATACATTTGATTAAATTTAACGATAGGAAACTCGATAATGACCTTTTTGAGAAGGGTGTTTAAAATAAAATTAGATCTTCAGCATATAAATGCTACTGATCTCAAGGCATATATAGCTCGTTAATCATAATGGCTAGAATTGTTTTTTTTTTTGGAACTTTTCCAATCCTTTTTCTCTCGTTTATGAAAGATTGTGTTTATGAAAGCTATCGCCGTTGGAAGTCATGGACGTTTTTGACCTAGCTTTCTTCGATTCTTAAAATAAAAGTAAAAAAAAATCCTTTTTCCCTCCAACACAGTTTCTTTCGAAAGAATGGACCAAAATTCATTTTTATTTTTTATTTTTTTTTTTCGCGTTAGAGGGGAAACTTGAATCACTTTTTTTACGAGAAAATAAAAATCGATCAGAAAGATGGGCCATAGTTTTCTTTTGTTTCGTAGTAAAGGTCATGACCCCGGGCTAGAAAACCGAAACTTGACCCCACTTCCAAATTGCGCCAAGAAAGTAACCTAAACAAAACTAACCTAACGTAAGCCTAACACGTTAAATAGTATTATGGGGTGGGGGGAATCAGGTTGCTGTAATATCGTCTGCTACTACGAACTTCCTCGTGACGTCACATCCTCACCTCCTATCGAGGGGGTAGACGCTCTGGATGTCTGTGTACATCTGAGTTCAATAGAGTTCTGCTTTGACAGTGCGTTGAGTTCAAATCCTTCGGAACTCACAGTTCAGCTTTGACAGTACATTGAGTTCAAGACATATTGTACACCAGAGTTCTCAAGTGTCTACCCTCTCGCCTCCTATCTCTTGGCGACCATATTGGAAGTCGTCAGCTTAGGTAATACAATTTAGACTATACCAATATATTGACGTCACGTCCACGTAGCTCCTCCCTTCTCTCAGTACCACCCTATTCCGTAACCTTGGTCTTATAAGGGATTGAATATCGTTGATCAATACAAATCCCTAAAACTTCAGGCGGCGATCGAGAATTGAAAGTGGTTAGCATCTCGGATAACGATGCTTTTGAGAAAAGTTTCAGTTCGATTTTTCTGGCCGCAAAATAAGCCATTAAACTAGATCAAACATAAAAGCTACACACCACAGTGGCCAAGTGACAGTGTTAAAGTTACGTCTATACTACCCCCCCCCCTTCCCCCCAATAACCCGCTATCGACACTTAACTTAGAAGCCGGTACTAAAAAAGTGCAGAGAACTTTTAACTTTTTATTATTGGCAGGCAAGGCTTAAAGACACTAGGCCTATTTTTATACTATGTAATACTTGAAATCGATAAGTGTTCTTGCTAGCTTGCTTGAATTGTATTGTATTATGGACATTTTTAATATTCTTTTGGTTTAATCGCGTCACGTGGCAATTAATTTTATCGCCAAATCTCGTGACCTTGTAAGAATCACGCGTGACATGATAAGAAGCACGTGCTCAAGTGCGGATCGCTACTTCCTGGTTTTTTATATTGAAGAATAATTAACGATAGTAAGGTTTATTCAGGGTTCATGCAAATAGTTAACAAAAAATTCAAGGAAAATTCGGAGAAATTTGTTAGGTTTGAGTATTAAGTTTGCTCTGAAATTACTTCAACAAAAGTCACTCCAGTTGTTGTTACTCCATATGGGAAAAAATCTGGAAAACTCAAGGAAATCTGTGTGTTATTGCTCCAAATATATAAAAACCTGGAAAATTCAGAGGAATATATGGGAAAAACCTGGTTATCGGTTTGTTATTGCTCCATATATGGGAAAAAACCTGGGAAACTCAGAGGAATATATGGTAAAAACCTGGAAATTGGTTTGTTATTGCTCCATATATGGGAAAAACCTGGAAAACTCAGGGAAATATATGGGAAAAACCTAGAAATCGGTTAGTTTTTACTCCATATATGGGAAAAATCTGGAAATCGGTTTGTTTTTACTCCATATATGGAAAAAAACCTGGAAATCAGTTTGTTATTGCTCCATATAGGGAAAAAACCTGGAAATCGGTTTTTTATTGCTCCATATATGGAAAAAACCTGGAAATCGGTTTGTTATTGCTCCATATATGGAAAAAAAAACCTGGAAAACTCAGGGAAATCGGTTTTACAATTGCTTTATGAACCCTGTTTATTGTTTTGACCTTGATATACTATAACGCCAACGATCACCTTTCTCTTGCATCATGCGGAATAGTTTTGTATGGACAAAGCTCTTATAAACTCAGTTTTCCTACCCCCTATACGGTTTATAAGGTCTACGCTTAAAGTGTACACTATACATACTAATGAGTGATATTAAAAATATATAAAAGCCCCTTTTTCATATAAGTATAAAAAACCCTCTATGTTTAGTAGAAGTTAATCTCATGGAAAAAAGGGCCTGTCACCCTAAAACGCCTTATTCGACTTTCAAGAGAACCCCTAACCTCGGTAACCTCATCCCAACCGTAAAATTCGCTACCTTTAAATCATTTTGCCATTGAACCGCGCTTTATCTCCATTGTAAACTCAATTTGACATACGTATACATCATCCTATAAATTTTAACGTAAGCTTTGCACGTGGGTGGAATTTTTATATTCCTAACTTAAGTTGATACCACGTGAAATAGGCGAGTGGAATGTAATTTCAACGGCCATAAATATGCCATTATTTCAAAGCTCTTAGTCTGAAAGCTTTATCCTTTTAAATATCTATTTTAATCCACTTTTTTCACGCGGAGATTATACCGCAAAATGTTATTTAAGTTTACCCAAAAAGAGGTTAGGGTTTGGTACATTCTCACTGTGAAAAATTTCCAGTCTTTGTTTTTTGAAAAGGCACTTAGGCGAGAGATTCTATGCTTAGCGACCGTAATTGCTTGTTTTCGAGGCAAGGGAAAAAATAAATGCGGCTTTAAAACAATCCCCTTTTCTATCATAACATAAATGAACCGCTTGGCGGCGGCCAAGCGTCTTCATTTACCTTAACTTAATTATTTTCTTAATTAATTAATTAAATGTATACCAAAACTTGAGTTACAAAAATAATTACTTATAAATACTAAATATTTATTTCACGTAAATTGCCAGGAAATTAATTCCAATTAATTAATTTAATTTAATTTGATTTTGTTTTGCAATTTTTTATTTTATTTATTTATTAATTTAATATATATATTTTATTTTACTAAAAAAAAGAATTTTTCCTACATTTTTTTTATTTCTAAATGAGAAAAATATTTCCTAAACCTTTTTAAGAAGTTTTATTTTTTTTTATTTTTTGAAGTGGTGGTAAGAAAAAAAAACCCCCAATTCAGCCTTTGGGGGATCTAGCCTCTTAGAAAAATAAAAAATATCGGAAAATTATACACGTGACTTTTAAGAAGAAGAAAAAAATAAAGAAAAAACATTTTGCACCTCGAGATTTTTTGATCGACCCAAACTTGGCTTGTATTGGGAGTCGTGTGTTTTAAATTTTTTTCTCGTGCGCTTCATTTGGATCCAGTCGCAATTTACTTCACGTGAATATAGAATTTTATTAATTGTCTACGTTTAATAGTAGAGTATTTTCCGAATGGTTGTAGAGCTTCTCTACGATTCTTTAAGAGCAAATGGAAAAATTGGTTGAGATATTCGCGTTTTTATTGTGAATTAAGTTTAAGGCTGGTATTGGTTAGATTTAAAAACAATTACGTACTGTTTTTTTTTAATAAATAAAATTGATCAGGGAAATTTATTTTATAGGGTCAGGGAAAAACCTTTTTTTTTTAATAAAGTCAGGGAATTTTAAAATCAAAAAATATATTAGTTTCCCCTAGGTTTCCCTTAGAATTATCTCCCCACTATCTCTCTTTCCTGCTTTTGATTGTATTAACTGAGACAACGCGAATAAACCCCAGGGAAGTCGATAGGTCAGATTGAGAGAAAATCTATATTGAATCTCAGACCCTTTTTGATATCTAGCGCCAAAAAAAGAAAATAGGTAAGAAACTAGATGAAAAAAATGAACGTAAGAATCATAAGCCTGCTTTTGGAGCAGAGAGCTTTTACCTCCAATTTTTTTATCAATTGTAACTGAACAAGAAAGAAAAATAACTTGTAGCCTTGAAGGAAAGTTGGAATATCAGTCTTAGTAATAAAAGAGGCTTAATTAATTATTCAAAAAAAGAAAAATAGGCTTAGCACGAATTCAATAAATCAAAGGAAGGTGATTACCCATAATCCCTTTTGGTAATTCGATCCCCCCGTCATGGACCATAGCCAGATAATCTAATTAAGAACAACCAAGGGTTAGGGATATGTTAAAAAAAAGAGTTGTTGCCAGGGCCAGCTCAAAAAACCCCAAATTAAAGGGTAGGTCATTCATTATTCAGGGATGTTTTTTATCTTTAAAATCCCCTTGGTACGTTTATTGATCTAAGCAATTTTAATTGGTCTACTACGCGGAGTCGTGGCTTTTAAAAATATGGTTCTTAGGTCAATAGGTCATATCGTGTCCGATCCCTCGGTATCATCAGAGAAACCTAAACCTTTGTGTTTGTGAATAGAAAATGGAGAGTAGAGTAGCCTAGGCTTAATCGTGAATAAAAAATGAAGTGAGGAGTAGCCAAGGCTTAATAGTTTAATAACAAAAACCCTAGGAGACTTGTAAGGTCATACCCTAGCAGACGACGTTTGAATAATAAGTCAGTAAAACGAATAAACGATTTAATGATAAATATTGCCCCTGAAGCTAATTCATGAGAACTAGCTTCAATTTTAAAATGGTGCTACCACTGCTACGTGATAGCGCTTAACAATCCCCTACCGAGGGCATAGGCGTGCGCAAGGTACTCTGGGAGAAGTTTTGCCGCACATAGCCCACGAACATATCTACTCCATCTCACCTACTCCTCTAAGCTCTCTGAAGACTGTGATTTAACCAAGTTACTCAACTAGTTATTTCTATTTCAAGAGTACTGCTGAACTACTAACCCGTAACGATTTGTCAAAAAAGTTCTTTAGGTAAAAATATGTGTGTATTTTCGTCGCATAATTCAAAAATTGATTTCTCGAACCCTACTGCTTAAATACAAACCGATTTTCTTTGTTTTATGTTGTAAAGACTGCAGGTTTTTCTTTATTTCTTTAATATATGGATTATTTTGAGGCTCTGAGGTTTCCGTAAGGCTTACGAGAGAAACAGGAAGCTACTTCGCAAAAATGTCACGCGAGTCTTTGAATCAATTTCCGCCCCAATGGACACAATACCACACCGTCACCGAGCAGCCCCTTTTTCTCCATAATCTTTTCCAAACGATTTTATTCTGGTAGCACTGCGGGACTTATCATTTTTGACATCTCTTATAAACAACCTTTTATATTCCCCCTCTCAATCTGTCTTTCTATGCCGGATGTCAAGCTATATTTATTTATTTATTTATTTACTAATTCAAAGGTTTGCCTCGACTTATTTCCTTTCTAAACAAGAGTTAAAGAGAGAGGGTATTAACGGGTTTGCCCCAGAGGTCGGGAAAGTTAAAATTATGGACAAATTTGAAACTTGATACAGATAAGGTTTTAAATATTATTTGAAAGGTGAGGGTAGGGGCGTGCGCAAGGTACTCTGGGAGAGATCCTACCCATTAGGTGACGACTGCCCAATGACCGCTAGAGATGACTTGGCCCTACCACTCCTTTGGTCACCTCGCAAGTGTTTGTTTAATGTGGAATCCAAAATTGGGAGTAGCGTTTTAAAGAATAACAAGTTAACCATTTCAGTTAGAATTAGTTTAATTTGGGGGATCAGTTTAATAAGTATACATGTCAATTTTCAATACATATTGTTAAAACATTTTTTATGAGATGAACATTTTAAAGTAATTTTACTATTATATTATGTTTATTATCTTCCACTAAACATTGGTGCTCCTCGAACGAAATGAGGTGATTGCACTGGTCTTCTCTGGTGAACGTATCCCCCGTAACCTCCACTATAATACATTCCATCACCTCCTTGGTATGGGTTGTAACCTTGATGTTGAGCTGGTTGATGGGCTCTTAGCCTCGCTAGGTAATCCTGTTGCCAACCGCGTCTAGTTCGACTCTTTGAAGTAATTGTTCTAACAGGAACAAAAACGATTGATTCCTCGGGATCCTTAATTACTTCCTGCGTAGTAAATCCGTCTTCATGATGGCGGTTATCACTGGAAGGACGGGCGTAGGCGGTAATTAAAAACGTAGCCAGAATTACGGTAATTAACTTGAACATTTTGTTAAGGATGAGGAGCAGTTTCGAGTTAGGCTTAGAGAATGTTTTCAAAAGATTTGAATTTATACTCCGCGCGTGATTTTAAAAGTAGTGCACGCGCCAGGCACGAAATTGTTGAACTTTTGACCCCACGTGAATTTTCTCGTGGTTTTTTAATAAAGGGAAGTAAAAGTAAGCCTGCGCTAAGCCTAATTTTGATATCCGAAATATTTCCATCGAAAGTGTACGAAAGTTGCCGGGAAAGTTTCCCCAAAGACCTGTCGTTTGCAATAACAAGTTTTAGCAACTCCATAGACTATAATGAGAGTCGAGGTATGGGAAAAGCTTGGTTTTTATTTTTCAAGAAGAAAAGCTACCAAGATCAAAGGAGGGGATGTTATTAAATCATCTTCCGAAATAACAGAGATCCTAGCTTTGACAATAGTATCAACTTCCCTTGGGAAGCACTATCGCCTTAATATACCAAGGCGAAAAGGTTTGGAGAAGATTGCAAATAAGATTTCGGGGCGATCCATAGACTATTTCGGTTAAAGGCTCGAGCTACTGTCGCGATTACCTTTAAATATAGAAATATATCTGGTATATCAAAGGCGGGATTCTCTATGGGGATAAATTTTCGATTGAAAAGGTTAGTAGGTCAAAAAGAGGTCGCGAACTTACTTTCGCCGATAACGCGATGCCTTCGATAAAGGTTTGATGGCGGCGAGAAAGTGACGTCAGAGAACTTGGTTGTACCGAGAGGAAAATATACCTTACAATAACTTTCAACTATAATATTTTCTTAACGCTCTTTTGATGATGAACTCTGGCACGTAAGGGAAGCAAAGTGCTCGATTTAGTTCAATTCAGTTCCATAAAATTTAAAATACGAGATTTTTTAAAATAAAATTCAGTCAAATGTTTATTTACTTCTGACGAGAATTTAATTTCTGGCACCATGCAGCTAATCAATTTAAAAAAATGACTATAAATAATATAAAGTCACTGTAATCGATTATCAGAGAAAGCTTAATTGTTTACGAGTTTTACGGACAAGCTGTTGGGGATAATTTGATATTAAATTTTTGACGCCCGTTAATAACTTTCCCGCCTTTTCCGTTCAGGGTGCTCGCGCATCCTATTCGGAAATTCATTGGCGGGCTATCGAGTGGACCGGTCACGTGGTATTAATTAAGGAAAAGCTCCAGCTGGTTTGACTACATTTTTTCTTCTTCTTCTAATTATTTGGGGAGCGGATGGGGTGTTAAAATAGTAATTATCCAAAGTCATTATTACTTATTAATGATATAAACACGTGAAATTTATGCAATAATAATAAGGTTACACTGTAGAAATATTTTAACTGTATATTCTTTTCTCCGTCAGGAGTGTTTTTCGTTAAGCCTTTCCCATGTATAATAGGATAGGTTAGCCCTGAGTCTAAAAGAACGTTACCTCAAATATCGGATTTCTTGAGCCCAGGTATCCCCCCGTGCATTTTTCTAATGTAATAACATAAGTCCATAAGATATGTTCCTTCCATAAGTTTGTTAATCTCTGGTTACAAACTGGAGCTTGTCATGAAGTGAATGAGGTAGGTCATGGATTCGAGATAAAGCGACGCCTGGTGAGGTGCTGTCAAAGGCTTAGTACATACTAAATAGGCCTTTACATAAAATCCGTATGTTGCCGGGGGAAAAAGCAGAGACGAAGGCTATTCTTCCCTCCCGCGAAAAGAAAATGTTGCCGGGGGAAAAAGCAGAGATGAAGGGCGTTCGTACCCTCCCGCGAAATAATTTATAGAAAGGCCTATTGCAAAATTAACCACCGAGTGTAGGACTTCAATTCTCGCTTGTCGTTCTCGAACTAACTCTTAGTAAGTCTCTAGCATTACGTAGCATAGGTAGTGTCATACTTATGGAAATATATCTTATAAACTTATGGTAATACTAAATGACTAGGGTCTTTATTTTTTGCTCCACAAGATGGATCGTGCTCACTCCCAAGCACTAATGGTTAATATGCCCAGGCACTAATTTATAATCATATACCCAGCATTTTTCTCTAGAGAGAGGAGTTTGATTATGTTGTCTTAGACGATACATTGTATACATTTTAATTGTATTTAAACCAGACTTTTTTGAGACAATATTCCATTGAAAATACTGGAAGAAATAAGTTTTATTTAGCCTCACATCCTTCAGAAATTTGTTGTAAATAAATCCAAGAATTTCACGCCTTCTTTGAATTCGGACTCAACTTATATTTGAGAAGGCCTTTTCGTTAACTCTTAACTCGCTTCTACTCCAGTACAGGGTGTTCCTAAAGAAGGTGGTAGGACCAATGGGAAATCGATTTTAAGTCGAAAATGTAACTTCTAAGACATTTTTTCACAAGGGAAACCTCTTAACACAAGTTATGATTATCTTGAGTGTTTTAGGGATGACCCCTTGGATAAATTAGCTGTGTCTTTCAGGGATTTTTACTTAAATTTAAGGGATTATCCATAAAACACTTTAACGGTGCCCCTTAGGACAAAATGTCATAACACCCTGCATACTTCAAAAATTCCACGAAATAAAGGCGTAGGAAGAAAACATATTGACGAAATGGACTTTTGAAATCCGGAAATAATGTAGAGAGGTTAAGCAATAGACCCTTCCATTAAATACCTTTAGAGAAACAAACGCATATTCGGGTGGTGACCCTCTTGCCAAGAGGCGACCCCAGGAGGTCTATTTCTTCAAAAGAAAATTTAATCGAGTATTTATTTTCTTAAACATTTTTATTCTCCATGAGTGTTTTAAATTTGCTTAACCTGCCTATTTCTTACTGAAGATACTACCGTAGGTCGCTGGGGGTATTCACTCCATTATTATGGATCGTGGAACGGTCTCTAGGCCTTACGTTTGGATATTCCATTAGTTGGAAAAACCCCAAAAGCGTGAAAGAGGTTCTCCTATATTTTTCTATATATCGGAATCCGATATAGGTACCTAGAGAGAACACTAAGAGCTATTCCTTTCTTCATTGCTGTATCTGATGTAGCGCTACTTTTATTTCTACGGCGTTTATTATTGTGTAGTCATCCGCCTTAGCATTCCGTAGCTATAACATTCACTGACGATTGCTTTCGAGCATCCTGTCCTAGATAAAACATTTTGGGTAATGGATATAGTATAGGCTTAAAAAGAATATGTTCCGAGTTTAAACATTGGTATTAAACCCCCTTTCTCTCTTATATTCTGGTTGATAGGCTGTACTTTCTTATCTAATTCTATCAACAACATATCTTATATAAATACTCGAGTTTTAATTAGGCCCAAAATCAACAGCTTCCCGTCATGAAACATCTGGCTGAATCAAAAATAGGCTTAGCTGTTTAGGGTTATGCCATGGATAAAGAATGGAAATTTCCTCACGCGCATTCTTTATCCATGGTTATACACTTAGGCATGACGTCATTATTAAATCGCGCGCGCCAAATCACGGTCATAGGTCACGTGAAATTTATTTCATAACGTCTCTCGTGCTGTAAGAGTCAAGTCACGCGCTAAGGTTTTAAAATTTATTTTCAAACAATTGTTAAGCCTAACTTTCGTTGGTGTCTTGAAATTAACAATGTTGAAGTTAATTATCGTAACGTTGGCTTTGATTACCGCCGTCTACTGCCTCGAAGCCAGTAATTATCCCGAGAACCAAGATGAACAACAAAAGAACTCCGAGGAACAAGTTGTTTACGTCCCGGTTAAGGCAATTACCGCCAAGAGAGCTAGACGTAGTTGGCAACGGGAATACTTGGCAAGGATAAGAAATCAACCTCAGGCTCAACATCAGGGTTACAACCCGTATGAGATGCAACCGTACAGAACCTACGGGAACGCGGGAGGCAGAGGTGATGGCATGTCTTACGGAGATCCTGGTGCGTCTTTTAGATACTACAGGGATATTCCGAGAGGACTCCAACAACTGAATTGACGTGATGTTTAAGACTGCAGGAACAACATCTAAATTTTATTATTTTTATATCACATCATATCAAATCATATCAAATGTAACATACAATTTGCAAACATTTGGTTTTAAAAATTTATGCCATAAAATGTATCATTTCTAATGTATGAATATATCAAGAATATAAATCTATATTTTTCGTGGAAAGAAATTTGTGGTCGTTTGTTTAAAAATGGTTTAGTTTCAACAGTAAACAGAGTGACTTAGGTATTTGTGGCCAGTAATTTCACGAATGGCTAAAAGTGCGCCTCTTTTTAGGGTAGAAAGAAACTAAAAATAACAATTTTTTGGAAAAGGTGGCAATAAAAAAGCTAATTAGCCATAATTTGGAAAGGTACCAATAATTAGGGGTAAAAACATATTCTATTTAGTAAAATTTTGGAAAAGGGGAAATTTATTCAGTTGATAAAACTTGATAATAACAAAAACAGGCGCACATTTAGCCGCTCATGTAATTTCTATTGGTTAAATGATAGCAGCCTGTTATCTCAATGTTTAGTGGAGAAACACTATCCCATTGGTCACAAATACCTAAACCAGCCTGTGTATTTGCTGACAAGGTCATGCAGTTTAGTCAGAAGTTAAAATTCAACCTTGTAAGGGTTTTTTGAATGAGTTCTAATTTTCCTCTTTAAACCACCAGTTTATTTGGAGTCGAAGCTCAACTGTAGTTAGAGAACTATACTGAGTATATTATTAACCTCTGACCTTTCTTTTAGATTCTATATCATCAACTAAGAGTTTTTATGTATCCGTTAGCTTACATTGAAAAATGAATAATTTAAGCTATAACTTTGTATTTCTTTTTTCTCCCCCATCAGGTCGATAGGCCCAATGACATTCCCTAAAGTTGAAAATGGTTGCTGAATAAAAGGACCTTCATTGATTTGAATTTCGAATTCTGGAAAGGACTGACTTACTCTCGGTCGGGTCTCCATAACCTCTCCTTCCCCCTTCTTACTTGCTGAGGGAATTTGTTGAGAGTGAATTTTGTCAAAAGACGATCACAAATTGACCATGGCTCAAATAGCGGTTGATCAAGACGATATTTTGCAATCAATTTTGCATGGAAATTTAACGAGCGTACCTAATCCACCATCCAGAGTCGTTAAAGTTTTCATTTCATCAACAAAATCTGGTGAGTTTAAACTTTTTAAATTTTCTTTCCTTTTCTTGTGAAAAAAGGCATTTTTGGAATAATTTAGAAGGGTTATTTATTTATTTATTGTGGAATTGAAGGAATAATTTATAAGGGTTATACGGTTTTATTTATCGTGGCATTTATAGAACATTTTATTCCTTCATGGATAAGTCGTGGAATTTATGGAATAATTTAAAATATTCATGGATAATTCGTGGAATTTAGGGAATATATTAAAAACTTGATGGATAATTCATGGAATTTAGGGAATTTATTAAAAACTTCATGGATAATTGATGCAATTTATAAAAAAATTAAAATCGTTCATGGATACATTAAGTTTATGAAATAATTTAAAATACTCTTGAAAAATTCATGAAATTGATGAGAATTAATGACGTTAATTAACCGTTGAAATACATGGAATTAATGAAATTAATGACGTTAATTAACCATTGAAATTCATTTAAATGGTCCATAAAACTAGAACTAGAGCTCTCGAACTTTACAGTAACTTAGATATATCGTAATATCAAGTTAGGTGGGGGGGGGGGGCATAATGACCGGATCTTGTCAGCTGATGATTATAATCAGTAAGGAAGAGAGATATATATCCTTTAGAGCGTGTCATGTTCGTCTGTGCCGGAGCAGCTCCGAGTAAAGCTGAGGAGGCGCTTATCTGAATGAAGATCGATAAGGATCTCAATCTAAGCCAACCAACCTTCCCCCCCCCCTTACCCTAACATCTAGAGAAGCTAGCTAGAACCAACCAACTCCCCCAAATTTTCGCTCCAATGAACTTTTACGCGGAATTCGACCTCAGTATGCGCGACTCTCAAAACACCTCGGGCGCTAAAGCAAACCCCAGAAAAACTTCGTAATGAATCATATCGCCTCCAAAATAAAACTTCCAATTGATTTCAAAATATACCCAGGAAAAGTTTCTAATCCTCAAAATGGATTTAGGTAAATTTAAATATATTTTTATATCTTTTCCGATACGACAGGTTTTGAATATTATTACGTGTATACTTTCAAACGTGGTTGTACTGCGCCGGCGCGAATCTCTAATAAGCTTAAATTGAGTTAAAATGACGCTGATGATAAAGCATTATATATCTTTTCCCACTTATTATTATGTTATGGGCATCACCACCGGCTTATGTCCGGTCTGTTTCCAGATTATCCTATAGTGCTCTCTCTCAACTAGATCGTCGCGTGACAAGAAGCACGCGCCAACTCCTTCTAGGTAGTTTCCCGCCAAAACATTCGGTAGAACATTTGCCGACATTTGCTTTTAGCGCCAAATATAACATAACCCTTTTCCCCCCTTACGTGCTGTAAACAACCATTAAGTTCTTTCTTCGTGTTATAACAAACCGTAAGAATAGCTAGGACAATGGTGGTACCATTATCTTTTTAGAATACAAGTTGCCCGCCTTTCAGTTCAAAGCGAGAGTTGCCTGCCCTATTAGCATATTATTAATAGGGTTAAATCGAAATGCCTCTTATCTAAGCCTAACGTAATCCCAACGCAATGAAGCGAGGAACGCTTCGAGTTTGCAGTATACTCCTCTAAATTTAAATTGGCTTACAACGCGAATTTTCCTACACACTGTCTGTACCGATTCTAAAATACTGGTGTATATAGACAAGAGTTCTAGGTAAAATGTTCAGCGCGAGTCCATGCACGAGCTACAGGTGAAGCCAATAGGAATTTTACTCCTATATTCTAGTGATTTCACCCTATATTATAATTAAGTTGCAGGAGCGTGTGCAGTACATTTTTTAATGAAACATGAATGTTTTTCAAGATGTAGTGGGAACCTACTATATAACAGAAGCATTCATACTACTCCGGACTAACCTAACCTATCCTCTATTGAAAGTTTATACTAGAGGTGCAATATTTTTGTTTTTCAACTCTTGATGCAAGTTGGGGTCCGCGGGCCATATTTATTTTACTTTATCAATACCACGGGGAAAAAAAGAGGATGCGCTTTTCCTTGAAGTTCACACAAATTCTGAAATAGAAAATATACAAAATTTGAAGTTTAACCACATCCTAGAAAAGCTTGTTTGAACTATAGTTCATCTTTAGTGACATTTGTTATATATATTTAGAGTAGCATTTCAAAAGCGCACACCAAAAAATGAATATGTGAAGAAAAAAAAATTCGCAGGTCAAAACTATATTATACAAAATTTTGTCAGAAGTTATCAATTCCTAAAATTATCCGTAAACATCCCCCTTAATTTATGGTATCAGAAAACACCCTGTGTAATTCTAGTAGATAAATTACTCTT